>JAVXUP010001454.1:0-232376 GCA_033070095.1 Escallonia herrerae | reverse complement strand
AAATGGTTCGATGATACGTGGAGGTGCCACAAAGGATGCGGTCTGAGTTGGCTTCCAGGTAGGCAACGTGGGAGACAGCAAGGACGGCGCAAGGGCCGAGGACAAGGCTCCCCAGACAGGTCGTGAGGGGTGGCAGTGCTGCGCAGGCAAGGTGACGATGAACAGGACCGACAGTCTGCAGTCCGTAATGAGGGTATGGCGTCCAGGGTCCGTAGACGGGAGTTCAAGTATATTTCTCTCACTAGAATTCCAGAGATGTTTCCTTTTAGAGAGAAAGTGAAAAGTCCAAATGAGACAAGATCCTTGAAAAAGCTCCAAAGTCCACTATTTATAGGCAAAAATGTGCATGTGTCATAAGTTGACATGTGTCGCCCCCTGGGAACGACACGTCACCAGGGGGCCAACGCACTGACCCTTCGTTGGACTGCCGGTTCCTAAGTTCGTGCTGCCCTGCCCTTGCAACATCTCTCTGCCTGTCTGAGGAGACTGATCATGCCGCGGTAGCATGGTCAGAGTAGCCCGTTGCCCCAGCCTCCAGTCCAAGCCCTTACTGAATCCCACAGGTCTGGCAGCGGTGGGGAAGACCCGACGCCCAGCTGCCAGGTGGACTAGGCAAGATGCCCTTCCGAAGACCTGCTCCCGTCTCCGAGTGACCCGGGGGTCATAGTCCTTAGGGGTGCCGACGCGAGCCCCCAGTGCCAGAGCACGTAGGCCAGTCACGCAGGCACCCTGGCGGAGATAGTGTCCTGGAGGAGTAGCCTATCCCGTAAGCATATAACATGATTGCAGCGCATGGGGCGCGGTTGAGTGCGGGCGACGAGGGTCGCAGAGTGATCTCCGAGCGACGAGGGTCGTTGCGTGGATGGCGCGCGACCGTGAGCGACGGTTGTCATGGCGACAGAGCGGCCACAAGTGACGGTCATCGAGACTACGGGCGACGGTCATCGCGACGAAGGGGCACGGCCGAGAGCGACGGTTGTCGCGACTATGGCGGAGTGCGGCCGCGAGCGACGGTCGTCGTGACAATGGGGTGGGGTCAAAGGTGACGGCGTCGGTGTTCAAGGCAGGTGGCCGACCCCCATGGGGTGGCCGACCCCCAAGGGAGGCCGACGCTTGGGGGAGGCCGAGCCTAGAGGGAGGCCGACCCCCAGAGGGTGGCCGACCCCCCAGGGTGGCCGACCCCCTTGGGGGAGGCCGACCCTAGAGGGAGGCCGACCCCCGAGGGTGGCCGACCCCCAGGGAGGCCGACCCTTGGGGGAGGCCGACCCCTTGGGGTGGAAGGCACGCCGAAGTCGCTTCACGAATGGTTCACGTGACTTGAGCATGCGTTGCTTTGACCGGCCCTCGAGCGTTGAAAAGTTGACCGCTGACTGGGTGATGTGTCGTGCAAAGTGGGTCCCTTGGCGGGTCTTGGGGTGCGACCAGAATAGGGTATGAACATAAGCCCCCTGCGTGCGGCGGGCGCGGAGGGGCAACCCGAGCGGGCGTCGCATGCATAAACGATGTGGTTACAGCCCCTGTTGCTGCGGGGGCCAAGGTTCCTGGTGATGGAGCCGGCGATGACGCTAAGCCCGTGTAGCAGTTTGATTGAGCCGGCGATGGCTTCAAGGTTGTGAGCCCATCCCGTAGTTTGATTGTGCCGGCGATGGCTTCAAGGTTGTGAGCCCATCCCGTAGTTGATTGTGCCGGCGATGGCTTCCAGGTTGTGAGCCCATCCCGTAGTTGATTGTGCCGGCGATGGCTTCAAGGTTGTGAGCCCATCCCGTAGTTGATTGTGCCGGCGATGGCTTCAAGGTTGTGAGCCCATCCCGTAGTTGATTGTGCCGGCGATGGCTTCCAGGTTGTGAGCCCATCCCGTAGTTTGATTGTGCCGGCGATGGCTTCCAGGTTGTGAGCCCATCCCGTAGTTGATTGTGCCGGCGATGGCTTCAAGGTTGTGAGCCCATCCCGTAGTTGATTGTGCCGGCGATGGCTTCAAGGTTGTGAGCCCATCCCGTAGTTTGATTGTGCCGGCGATGGCTTCAAGGTTGTGAGCCCATCCCGTAGTTGATTGTGCCGGCGATGGCACTAGCCCGTGCTGGCGCTCAGCCCATGCCGCAGGGAGGGGTCCTCGTGCAGGAGCACTACGAGCGGAGCCTCCAGAATGCCGCACACTCTAGAGAGTGGGTTGAAGGTCTTCCATGCCCATGGCGGGGGCGCATGGTGTGGTGAACGGGTGTTATGCCCGGAGGCTTGTAACATGGTCGTGGTGCATGGACATGGCGACGATTGTCGCGGGGACAATACATGGTGCCGGAGCACATGTCATGAAAGTGGTGGGGCGACGAACGTCGCGAAGCAATACTTGGTGCCGGGGGCACATGTGATAATGGCGCAGGGTGCGGCGACGAACGTCGCGGAGCTATACTTGGTGCCGGGGGCACGTATGATGAGATGGCGCACGGGCGCGGCGACGAACGTCGCGGAGCTATACTTGGTGCCGGGGGCACGTATCATGAAGATGGCGCACGGGCGCGGCGACGAACGTCGCGGAGCTACAGTTGGTGCCGGGGCACGCATGATGAGAATGGCGCACGGGCGCGGCGACGAACGTCGCGGAGCTATACTTGGTGCCGGGGGCACGCATGATCATGGCGCACGGGCGCGGCGACGAACGTCGCGGAGCTATACTTGGTGCCGGGGGCACGTATGATGAAGATGGCGCACGGGCGCGGCGACGAACGTCGCGGAGCTATACTTGGTGCCGGGGGCACGCATGATGAGAATGGCGCACGGGCGCGGCGACGAACGTCGCGGAGCTATACTTGGTGCCGGGGGCACGTATCATGAAGATGGCGCACGGGCGCGGCGACGAACGTCGCGGAGCTACAGTTGGTGCCGGGGGCACGCATGATGAGAATGGCGCACGGGCGCGGCGACGAACGTCGCGGAGCTATACGTGGTGCCGGGGGCACGCATGATGAGAATGGCGCACGGGCGCGGCGACGAACGTCGCGGTAGTGCATCAAGTGACCATTGGCGTTGAGCGCGCGTTGTAAAGAGCGCGATGAGTTGGCACAAGCGACGCGGTTCAAGGAGATGGCACGCGGGCGACGGGGCCTGTCGCGGAGCTGTCATGTGAATGCGTGCGACGAAGGTCGTGGAGGTGGCGCGCGGGCGCGCACTGCGGTCATAGCGGTGACGGCGCGTGGTCGACAAACTGTGGCGAGGCGCCGGCGGACGGGAGCGTAAAGTAAAGGAAAAAAGAAAGAAAAAGAAAAGAAAGAAAGAAAGAATAGAAAAAGAAAGAAAGAAAGAGAAAAATAAAAAGAAAAAGAAAAGAAAATTGCCCACCCCTATATAAGGAGCGGAGGGGGGCAGGGCGGAGGCACCGCCATTTGTGCCTACGCAAGTCAGAGAGAGAGAGAGAGAGAGAAAGAAAGAGAGAAAAAGGGATGGTGAGAGAAGAGGTGGAATTGGGCGAGGGGTCGTCGGGGCCAGGGGGTCGGCCAGTTGGTGGCTCTGCGAGGGGAGGGGGGTCGGCCAGCCACGGGGGCTCGGCCGCACGAGGGGGGTCGGCCCAGCGAGGGGCGTCGGCCGGACAGGGGGGGTCGGCCCAGCGAGAGGGGTCGGCCGCGCATGGGGGGTCGGCCAGCCACGGGGGGTCGGCCGCACGAGAGGGGTCGGCCGAGCGAGGGGGATCGGCCGGACGGGGTGGGTCGGCCCAGCGAGGGGGATCGGCCGGGCAAGGGGGGTCGGCCCAGCGAGAGGGGTCGGCCGCGCATGGGGTGTCGGCCAGCCACGGGGGGTCGGCCGCACGAGAGGGGTCGGCCGCACATGGGGGGTCGGCCAGTCACGGGGGGTCGGTCACGCAGGGTGTCCGACAGGCCCAAGTCCCATCCTCACAGCCCGGAGCGACGCCAGCAGCGAAAAAAGTTCGGCAGAAGATGTGGGCGAAGCCGCGAGGGGCCGCGACGGGTACATCGCGACCGCCGCGGGATATGATGACTGTACCTGTGCCGGCGCCGCCAGTCGATGAGGCCACACCGTCAGTGGGTGTCGAGGCGGCAGTGCCATTGACCTTTGATGATGGCGGTAGGAGGTCCTACGATCCGGAGCCAGATAAAACAAACACATTGCTGGGGGTGAGGGGAGTAGTACCGTGTGTACCGGACCGTGAGCTGTGGAGGGAGTTGGCCATTCGTGTGGCAGACGGAGCGTTCAGGACACCGTGGGGTGGTCCGTCGATGGGAGAGGAGCCTCGGCTGTCGTCACCCTACCTTCGCGCGCCGAGCCCGGCGGAGGCGCCTGTGATGTCGCCGAGGTATGTACCGGCATTGTTGATTGGGAGAGAGGACATACCTTGGTCGCCGGTGATGTTCAAGGGCCATAGTGCGATGCCGGTAGGGTGGGACTTTTGGTGTGAGCATATGTTGGAGACACCGGTGAGGGCGCAGGTGTTGCAGGCACTAGGGCTGTTACCGGCGATCAATGTTACGGCGAGGGGGCTGGAGTTATATAGGGATACGCCAGGGATGACCCGATTGCTGGCAAGATGGAGCACGCAGTCGCATACGTTCGTGACCGAGTTCGGGGAGATCGGGCCGACGTTACTCGATGTGTTGATGCTGACAGGGCTGCCGATACACGGGGAGGTGGATGCACGGGTGACCCGGCTGAGCGGGGAGGAGCGGTTGTTGCAGACGCAGCTACTGGACATTTTGGCGGAGACGAAGAGGCACCGGAAGGGGACGTACGGTGGGTGGCTGCGCCAGTTCTACGGCACGCCGCAGGCGAGGACAGGCCAGAAGTTGGGCAATGCTGCCCAGTTCGTGATGGGTCCGTATCATGGCAGCGATCGGTACGAGTTGGTGGCGTTTTTGGCGATGTTCTTATCGAGGTAAATTTTGTACTGTCGTGTGATTATTTGTGAATATATCGTATGTCCTGCTTGCCCTGTAAAACGTCAAACTGACATATGTTGCCGGTCGTTGTTTGCAGGTTTGTGTTTGAGGGGACACCTGAGGATGGCATTTCCCCGAGGGTGTTTCCCTTGGCCATTAGGATGGCGCAGGGAAGGCGGGTCGGCTTGGCTCCGGTGTACTTGGGCACGTTATACTCGCGGCTAGATCAGTTCGTGAATGACGTGAAGCGGTCGTATGGTCGGTATCAGGTGGCGACATACGTGGACTGGATGTTTTTGCAGAGGTACCTGTACGAGTGCTTTCCAGGGTACCGTCCTGACGGATACCCACTCGCACACCCGTCACCGACGATGGGGACAGTGACCCGTCCAGGCAGGTCGCGGCAGGTGGCGTTGTGGTGTAGCGGGTCTCGGGCTTTTGCTTGGGCAGGCATCAGGAGGCCGGGGTGCCCGTTGGCACAGATTCTAGACAAACGGGGGGAATGTGAGCGACGGCCCTATATGGAGATGCATGCGTCATATGGTACGCCGCCATGGCTGCACGTGCAGGAGGTGACGACAGATCTGAGCCGGAGAGGCGAGCTAGCGCCAGGACAGCTGGCGCTATTGGTCGCGTATTTTCCCGGCTGGCTCCCGGTATTGACAGATGATGGCGGGAAGCCCGCCGAGTGCTGCTATTATGTGGCGAGGTATTGCCCGGACCGTCTGTCGTTGGCGTTCGGGTACGATCTAGAGCCCCCATGCGGTTATGACAGCCCTTGGAGTGTGGCGACGGCTTTTGGGTATACACTATATGACAGAGCCCGCGAGTGGCCGGCACCGACGACAGAGTGGAGGCAGCCAGGGACAGAGGTGGCAGGGGCGGTGACCGCGGATTATGCGCATTGGTGGGAGCGACTGCGAGGGAGCTGGGCCGGATGGCTGGCACAGCCGTCAGGCACACGTCGACAGGTAGATGTGTTCGCATGTGACCGAGCCCTGAGTTTGATATCGGCCACAGTCGCGAGGCAGTGCGGGATGCTGTCACTGGTGACCGGGAGTTCTGTTCCGAGCTCGGAGAGGGAGGCGGAGGAGGATGCCGTAGAGTTGGGGGACGCTGCTCCCGGGGAGGACCGTGGGGAGGAGCCTATTGCCGAGGTGCCGAGGGTGCCGGGGGCCGGCAAGGGGCCCTTGTCGGCATTGCGAGTGGGGATGATGGAGACAGCTCGTCAGGCTAGTGCTGGTACCTCAGCCCCACACCTATCAGGGGCGAAGAGGCCGCGCGACGTATTAGAGGAGCTAGACTCTGAGGTTTGCTTCTGTCCTTTCTTTTTGTCGTATAAATATGGTTTGCATATTGCTCATAATCTGTGAACTGACAGCGGTTTTGCCAGGGGGACGAGGAAGAGGCGGTCGCGGGGGGAGCGAGGCCGAGACTGAGATCGCAGGCGAGGAGGCTATGGCAGCCGAGGCCGGCAGATTAGTTGACAGTGACGAGACCGAGGCCGTTGAGCTATTGACGGCCAGTGTGCCGAGGAGGGTGAGCCCATTGCCTGCTACTGAGGAAACGGTGGGGGCACTATACGGCGGAGAGGGGAGCGATACGGTGATGTTCGACATTGACGAGGACTGGTGGACAGGCATGGAGACGCAGGTTGTGGGAGGTGATGGTGGCGAAATGGCGGAGCCTGAGTCTGTTGTTGCTGCCTCGATTCGTGAGCGAGAGACACCGGTTCAGGCCGTGGTGGTGCGACGGCATGACACATTGCCGGAGTCCGTGGTTGAGGTCGGAGCTACTCTTCTGGCGATGCACTCAGCCACGATTGGGGCGCAGAGGGCGGGTGGGATGTCGGAGATTTCTGCAGCGGGCGGCAGTGGCGCGACAGTCGGAGATATGAGTAGAGGATCCTCGAGCGGTCAGGTGGATGTGGCAGCTTGGGGGGGCCTCCAGCTACCGGCGGAGACTGTGCGCCGGTTAGAACTGGTGAAGGCAGCGTTCCCGCAGACATTCGAGAGCGTGGTGGTAGAGAACCCAGTACTACGGATGTGGGTGTCTGCAGGGTTTATGGAGTGGTTGCTGCCGTTCGCCAGTGTGCCGTCGTCGGGTTGGACTGCAGAGTTCGTTGCTCGGTCGCTTTCAGAGTTCGCTCCGTTCACATCGCTAGGTATGCAGCTGGACTGGCTAGCAGATTTCTTTAGATCGAGGAGCGTCAGCCACGATATGGATGAGAGGCGTGCAGTCGTGGTTATGCGGGAGATGTTGCTGGAGCGGCGCCGCACAGGATTAGAGGCAGAGCGGTCAGAGATCACGGCAGAGTTGGCCGGGATTGACATGCAGGTGGCAGAGATAGAGAGACAGCTCGTCGATTTGCAGAGGCAGTTGTCCGATCTACAGAGGCGGCGAGGTGAGGTGGACGGGCGAGAGTCAGAGCGGTTAGGGCGACAGGCCGAGCTTGATGCTGGATGGTCAGAGGTACAAGCGGAGCGGGAGGTACTTCAGGCATTCAGCTCCCACCCAGTTGCATCGCTGTTGTCTAGACTTTCCTAGCTTGTATGTTACTTTGCCGTAGTTGTAGTGCTTAACGACGGCTAGTAAACGTTTGATGTATATGTACATATTTTTGATGGTCTCGGCTTATTGTATGTTATGTTCGGTTGCTCTCTTCTTTCTTCTCTCTTTTTTTTTGAATGTCTTGCTTGTTTCGGTTACTTGTGAATGCTCTCCCATTCCCGCTCGTAGAAAGTGACTTAGGAAGCATAGGTTGAGAATGAGTGCCAGCTGGGCAGAAGTTGAGGTAACAGCATGACTTTGTATTGATAGGACGCGGTACAAAACACCATTACATGACTAGTGTAGAACGCTACACAGATCAACAAAAAAATACAAGTCTGCAAGCAATGTCGCATGTACAAAAATGCTACGAGGGCGCGTTCTATGACGCGACTACACATAATACTTCTTCAGGTAGCGGCCG
This sequence comes from Escallonia herrerae, assembly GCA_033070095.1. Classification (NCBI taxonomy): domain Eukaryota; kingdom Viridiplantae; phylum Streptophyta; class Magnoliopsida; order Escalloniales; family Escalloniaceae; genus Escallonia; species Escallonia herrerae. The sequence continues at coordinate 224,519 of JAVXUP010001454.1, read as the reverse complement.
TTGATGGGGGCCGAGACCTGACCGTCGTCGTGGTTGAGCAGGAGGTACGAGCCATTAGTGCGGGCTTCGTGCACCGTGAAAGGGCCCTCCCAGTTTGGCGTGAATTTAGGAGCTGACATGTTGGCCCGCACATGCTTGGCAGCTTGAAGAACAAGGTCGCCCTCGATAAACGAACGTGGCTTGACGGTCTTCCCATAAGCTTTCGTAAGCTGCTCATGATACTTCTTCATGCGGCGCAGGGCCGTGGCTCGTCGTTCGTCGAGGCCGTCAAGTGCCGCGAGCCGGGCTTCTTCATCTCCGAGACTGCTGCTTAGGGAAAGTCGAGCCGATGGTTCTGCGATCTCGGCAGGTACCACACACTCGTCCCCGTAGACGAGAGAGAAAGGCGTGGCCTTTGTCGCTGTGTGCATGGATGTTCTGTAGGCCCAGAGTGCCAGATTCAGTTGTTCGGACCACGACCGGTCGGCGTCATGCACCATTCGCGATAATACTCGTAGCAAAGTCTTGTTGGACGCTTCAGCTTGACCATTACCTTGCGGGTAATAGGGAGTTGATGTGGCATGGCTGATGTTGTACCTTTCCATGAGAGTTCGAACCTCTCGGTTAATGAATGGGGTGCCATTGTCAGATATAATACATCGAGGGATGCCGAAACGACAGATGACGTCGCGTAAGAAGTTGGAAACGGCACCTCCCGTGGCTCTCCGCAGAGGTACGGCTTCAACCCACTTCGTAAAGCGTTCAGTAGCAACCATGATCCATGAATGGCTTCTGGACGGCGGGTGGATGGGGCCGATGAGGTCGAGGGCCCAAGAATGAAATGGCCAAGGTGCTGAGATCATGTGCAAGTCGGATGCTGGCGAGTGTATCCTGTCGGCGTGCCGCTGGCAGGGTTGGCAGCGTCGGACATGCGAGATGGAGTCGGATTCCATAGTCGGCCAATAATACCCCAATCTTAGTAATTCTGCATACAGCTTCTGGGAGCCTTGATGTTCACCACAATCACCATTGTGTACTTCGTTAATGACTTTGACCACTTGGGCACCTTGCAAGCATCGCAGGGTGCGTCCCGAAAATCCCTTGCGAAATAACTCGCCTTCCGTCACAAAATACCTGACTGCCTTGCGCTTGATGGATCGTGCTGAGCCGCGGTCAGGTGGTAGAATCCCGTGGGATAGATACTGGATGAAAGGCTGGCGCCAGTCACCCTCGATGTCAATGACAAGAGCTTCGGCACCGTCGGGTGCATACAGGCACTCGGGACAATCCTTTTGTATATCCGAGGCGTCCTTGGCCATGGATGGCCAATATAATCCCATACGCTGGAGGCGACGATACAGAGGGGGACCGTCGAAGCCACAACACTTCTGGTGGCCGAGCTGTAATTTGTGTTTTGCCTCTTCCGGTGCCAAACATCTTGCTAGAGTGCCTCCGGGACACCGCCTGTATAAGACATCTCCCATCATTGAAAAGTCTGTAAGGGTGGAGGCATGAGCAAGAGATGGCGCTTTAAGTTTGTCGATGATAGGTTGCCTCCAATCGTCCGCAGTAACGTCCCTCGGGACTAGGTTCAGTGCTGTGCATGGTTCCATTCTCTTGACGATGGTTAGCATCCGTTGTTCACCATCGACCTCTATCTTTGACGCGATCGTGGCCAAGCAGTCCGCATGTCTGTTGTGGCACCTATTGTGATGTTCATACTGGACATGACCGAGTCTTCCTTCCAAGTGTTGCACCAAGGCACGATAAGGTGCCAAGGCTGGTTCTTTGACCGCGAACTCCCCGTCCGCCTGCTTCATGACCAGATTTGAATCTCCTTTCACACACAGCGCCTTAGCCCCCATACTGACGGCGATCATGAGGCCAATGACAAGTGCCTCGTATTCAGCTTCGTTGTTAGACACCGGGAATGCAAGTTTGAAGGATAATGAAGTGGTAACACCGTCTGGTGCCCGCAAGACTATGCCGGCACCCCCTTGCCGGAGGGGCGTGCCATTGGGGCCTTTGCTAGTGGCAGAGCCGTCGAATTCAAGCGTCCACAGTCCATCGATGTCGGTGATCAGGGCTGTCTCCTCCCCCGGCAGTTGATCCGATATCGGTTCACATTGTTGGCGTGGGAAGAAGGCCAGGAGGTCTGCGAGTGCTTGGCTCCGCAGAGCTGTAGGATTCTTGATAGATAAACCGAATTCGGCCAACAGCAGCAACCACCGTGTGAGTCGGCCAGACAGGGCGGGACGTGTAAGCATGTAACGGAGCGGGTCAGCCTTGGTGACGAGTGTGATCTGATGCGCTAGAAAGTAATGTCTGAACTTCTGTGAGGCGTACACCAAGGCTAGACAGTGTTTCTCGAGCTCGGAGTAGTTGGCTTCGGGCCCTCTGATCACTCTACTGAGGTAATAAACAGGACGCTCGACACCTTCGACTTCTTGGGCAAGCAAAGCCCCGATGGATCTGGGTGTGGAAGTCAGGTAGAGTAGGAGTGGGATGCCTCGTTGTGGTACGACCATGGTTTGCGGTGACATGAGGACCGCCTTAATCTGTTCAAATGCTTGCCGTTGGGGCGCGCCCCAATTCCACGGTGCGCTTTTACGCGTCAAGTGTTGAAATGGCGTAATGAGCTCGGCCAGTGCGGGTATGAAGCGTCGGAGGTAAGAGACCTTGCCGAGGAAGCTCTTCAGTTGCTTTGTGTTCTTGGGGGGGGGCATTTCTTGGATGGAGGCTGCTTTCGAGGGGTCAACGTCGATGCCCTGTCGACTGACCAAGAACCCGAGGAACTTGCCGGAGGAGACTCCGAAGGCACATTTCAATGGATTCATCCGCATGTTATACTGGCGGCAACGATCAAAGACCGCTTGAAGGTCGGTGAGGTGATCACTTTCCTTCCTGGATTTGATAATAAGATCGTCGACATAGTCTTCCACAGTATGGTGTATCATGTCATGGAATATTGCTGTCATAGCCCTTTGATACGTAGCACCCGCATTCTTGAGGCCGAAAGGCATAACTTTCCAACAAAAATTACCCATAGGAGTGCGGAAGGCTGTCTTGGCGCTGTCGTCGGGGTTCATGCGAATCTGATTATAACCTGCGAACCCATCCATGAAAGATAAAGTTTCATATCCGGCGGCGGCCTCCGTGAGCATGTCGATATTGGGTAGTGGAAACTCGTCCTTGGGGCACGCCCTATTCAAGTCCCGAAAGTCGATACAGACGCGGACTTGGCCATTCTTCTTTTGTACAGGGACGACATTAGCCAGCCAAATAGGGTGAGTGATAGGTTCGATGAAGCCTGCGCGCAGGAGGCGTTCAATCTCTTGCTTGATTTTCAATTCGAGCTCGGGGCGGAATGTCCGCGGGTGCTGTCGGCTAGGGATAGATCCGGTAGCAATGTTGAGATGGTGTGTGACTAAGGCAGGATCCAGTCCGGGCATCTCATTGTAGCTCCATGCTAAGACATCACGATACTCGTGTAGGAGGGAAACCAATTCCTCTCTTCGGCCGGGGGCGAGTTTTGTGCCAATGTAGGTGTGCCGCGGTTCTTCGCCCGGGTCGGCCAGGTTGATTTCTTCAATATCTTCAGCCTGAGGTCGAGGGCCATCCTCATAGCAAGGTGGTGCCGCGCCGGGGGTGAGGTCAGGATCTGGCTGGCAATGCTCGGCCGTGCGGCACCATTCAGTCTCTCCAAGGGGGTCGGGGTCGAGGGGGTCTGAGGAGGGACCGCCTGGAGCCCCTGCATACCGTCATAATTGATAGATGATCTTGCCGTCCTTGACGATACGTCGAAAGGCCGGCTCAGCCTTTTGCTTCTTGGACTTGGGGGAAGAAGGGGGGGAATTGGTCGTGGCAGCAGGCGGAAGCGGTGGGGTTGACCCATTATTCTTGTTACTTCTCCCGGTTTTGTCCTTGGGAAGCTTGTCCCCGCACAGCTCATCCCAGGTCGGCAGCCTGGTAGAATGTACATGAGTAGCATTCTCCCCATCCTCGGCGAAATTAGTGAAGAAGGAGGCCTCGGCGAAATAAGACTCGGCGCATTCAAAGGGGGCTTTGGTTGCAGGGATTGTCATTGCTACCTCATGTCCCGTAGAACCGGCTACCAGCTTCACACATTGATGGTATGTTGAGGGAACGGCCTTGTTGTCGTGGATCCATGGTCTCCCGAGCAGGAGGTGAAAGGCAGACTCGCTGTCTATTACGTGAAAAGTAGTGTCGCGACGGACAGTTCCGACCATGAGGTCGATGGTGATATGGCCGAGGGTCGACTGAGGACCCTGTCCAAAGCCGGTAATATTGACGGGGTCACGGATGATTTTCCTTGGGGGAATGCCGGCCTGTTGCAGGGTGATGAGGGGTATGATGTTGATCGAGGCGCCGCAATCAACCAAGGCACGACGGAAGCCCGTGCCATTAACAGTACACTCTAAAAACAGCGGCCGATTGTGATGCTCGATCGGCGGCGAGTCTTCATCCGAGAAGACTAAGGCCGTAGAGGGGATGTGACGTAATTCAGCCTGGGCGGCGAAGCATTCGGAACCGAGGCCGGTGGTGACCTCGAGCAGGCAATTGGAAAGGTAAGTCCGGGCGGCGGGTGAAAACCCCATTTCATCAAAAAAACTTTTGATCTTCGTCATCTGTCGAAGGGGAGGCATCGACTGCTTAGCTGGAGGAGGCACGAGGGTCAGTGTGGGCTCTGCCGGGGCTTCGTGGATTACAGGCTCGACATGGTCAGTGACAGCCATAAGGGCCTGGTGCTCCCTACTGTTGCGATGCGGTGGGTAGGGATCTTTGCGCACATCGTTATTTTTCCGTAGCTGCAGGTCGCCCGACGCTACCTTCCTTGCAAAGATGGTTCGCAGTGCATTGCAATCTTTGAGCGGATGGCCAAGGGCTCGATGGAAAGGACAGTAGGTGGGCCTGGCCTTTTCTTCGTCTGTGATATTGGTCCGCATTGGTGGCAGTTGGAAATTTTTGTCATGCGCCACCCATTCGGCCAAGAGTTCCTTCACTGTATTCAGGTCACAGGGATAGTTAGGTGCGGGTCTTTGTTGCCTTCGCTTGTCGGAGCCTTGGTTCACATCTGGAAGCTGACGCTTGAAGCCTGCATAGTTGTTGTTGTCGTTGCTACGTTGAGTGATAGGTGCATCTGCTGAGGCCAACAGCGTACTTTGCGGTCGAGGCTTCCATGACTTGACAGGACCAACTGTCTCGTAAGTTCGTCGGGCTGCCTCCTTGAGGTGTCCCCATGACCTTAACTGTAGGTTCTCGATATGCACTCGGTAGACGTCAATCATATTTTTGATGCATATGGGAACCAACGTTTCGTCTTTGCTGAAATCTGTGCACTCAAGGCACTTAAGATGAAAACGATGCACATACTTATTCAAGTCTTCCCCCTGGTTCTGGCGAATGCCAGCAATATCAACGATAGTCACGCGCTCGGTCTCGTAATGAAATTTGTCTAAGAACAGCTGGACCATGTCGCCCCAGGTGTGGACGGTCCCTGCGGGGATCTGGTGATACCAAGTGTAAGCCAAGCCCGTAAGGGACTTGTGGAATTCTCTCAACTTCAAGCTGCTTCCTGTACCATACTGCTCCAAGGAGCCTGCAAACCTTGTTAGATGCTCACGGGCGTTTCCCTCACGTCCGTTGAAGAGCACAAAGTTTGGTTGCTTGTACTTGATGGGGTAGGGTGCGATGGCGATATCATTAGCGTACGGGGCGTGTCCGGTTAGACGGGTTGAGGAGTCCGGCTCGGAATTCCTCGACAGGCGACGGACAAGGGCCTCCAAATCTGACTGAGTGACATAGTTGGAGGATGGTGCCTCATTGCCGGTCAAGGGGTGATGACCGCCTGGTGCGTCGCGAGCCCCCGAGCCCCCAGATGGCACGGCTTGATGAACGGGGACATGGGAGGGTTGGTATGGTGCAGGTGCTGGCAGGGGCAGCTGTGCAGGGGCAAGTGTGGGTTGGCGAGACATGCCCATCACTTGGCCGGGGGTTTGGTGTTGCTCAACTGGATAGGGATTAGGTTCCATCTCGATGGAGTCATGCGTTTCGGAGGAGCTTCTTGCCGGCGTCAGATGAGATGGTGTGACAGCGGGGGGAATCTGCTGCAAGACTGGCCCGAGATCCGTGTGTAGCTTGCGGGGCGGCACTGCAGAAGGAGATATGTCGGCTACCGGCAGCGACGGTGTTGCGAGCCCTACCGCCAAGGGTCTAGATGTCCAAGGCGGCGGTAGTCGCGACACTGGGGCCGGGGCGATGTCAAAAGCTGGCCCCGGTCCTGAAGGCTGGATTGACGGAGCGGCCTGCTGTGAGGACAGGGCTTGTATGGATTTTTGCATGTCCATAATGGCGGCTAGTAGAGTGGTCTGTGAATCTTGCAGCGTGGTGATGGTCGGAGTGAGTTGCTGGATGGCTGCATTTACGAGCACTTGTACGTCGGGGGTAGTGGTCGGCAGCTGGTCTCGGAGCCGCGCGGCGCTAGTCTCCTCCTGATCACCGAGGTGGTGTTCTTGCAGGGCGGGGTTGGGTCCTTGGCTGGTCGCCCTAGTAGCTCTCCGTTGCACAGGCATAATGCCTAAGTCCGGAAGGTATGCAAACCGCAATACGATGCTCACCTCCCCAGCGGAGTCGCCAAAATGATGGTGCCGGAAATGGTTCGATGATACGTGGAGGTGCCACAAAGGATGCGGTCTGAGTTGGCTTCCAGGTAGGCAACGTGGGAGACAGCAAGGACGGCGCAAGGGCCGAGGACAAGGCTCCCCAGACAGGTCGTGAGGGGTGGCAGTGCTGCGCAGGCAAGGTGACGATGAACAGGACCGACAGTCTGCAGTCCGTAATGAGGGTATGGCGTCCAGGGTCCGTAGACGGGAGTTCAAGTATATTTCTCTCACTAGAATTCCAGAGAGAATGTTTCCTTTAGAGAGAGAAAGTGAAAAGTCCAAATGAGAATAAGATCCTTGAAAAAGCTCCAAAGTCCACTATTTATAGGCAAAAATGTGCATGTGTCATAAGTTGACATGTGTCGCCCCCTGGGAACGACACGTCACCAGGGGGCCAACGCACTGACCCTTCGTTGGACTGCCGGTTCCTAAGTTCGTGCTGCCCTGCCCTTGCAACATCTCTCTGCCTGTCTGAGGAGACTGATCATGCCGCGGTAGCATGGTCAGAGTAGCCCGTTGCCCCAGCCTCCAGTCCAAGCCCTTACTGAATCCCACAGGTCTGGCAGCGGCGGGGAAGACCCGACGCCCAGCTGCCAGGTGGACTAGGCAAGATGCCCTTCCGAAGACCTGCTCCCGTCTCCGAGTGACCCGGGGGTCATAGTCCTTAGGGGTGCCGACGCGAGCCCCCAGTGCCAGAGCACGTAGGCTAGTCACGCAGGCACCCTGGCGGAGATAGTGTCCTGGAGGAGTAGCCTATCCCGTAAGCATATAACATGATTGCAGCGCATGGGGCGCGGTTGAGTGCGGGCGACGAGGGTCGCAGAGTGATCTCCGAGCGACGAGGGTCGTTGCGTGGATGGCGCGCGACCGTGAGCGACGGTTGTCATGGCGACAGAGCGGCCACAAGTGACGGTCATCGAGACTACGGGCGACGGTCATCGCGACGAAGGGGCACGGCCGAGAGCGACGGTTGTCGCGACTATGGCGGAGTGCGGCCGCGAGCGACGGTCGTCGTGACAATGGGGTGGGGTCAAAGGTGACGGCGTCGGTGTTCAAGGCAGGTGGCCGACCCCCATGGGGTGGCCGACCCCCAAGGGAGGCCGACGCTTGGGGGAGGCCGAGCCTAGAGGGAGGCCGACCCCCAGAGGGTGGCCGACCCCAGGGTGGCCGACCCCCTTGGGGGAGGCCGACCCTAGAGGGAGGCCGACCCCCCGAGGGTGGCCGACCCCCAAGGGAGGCCGACCCTTGGGGGAGGCCGACCCCTTGGGGTGGCCGACCCCTTGGGGTGGAAGGCACGCCGAAGTCGCTTCACGAATGGTTCACGTGACTTGAGCATGCGTTGCTTTGACCGGCCCTCGAGCGTTGAAAAGTTGACCGCTGACTGGGTGATGTGTCGTGCAAAGTGGGTCCCTTGGCGGGTCTTGGGGTGCGACCAGAATAGGGTATGAACAAAATCTCAGAAAACTCAAAACTATAAAGTTGAAGAATACTTTCTAAGGTTTGTAAAAATATAAATTTCACAAAACACCCATGAGTAATTAATTTTCCATGACAAATCAAAGTGACTATTAGAAACTAAAAATTATGGACTTTTACAATGGATTGACTTTAAGATCTTTTTTCAATGTGAAAACGTGGGATTATAGGAAAACTCAAAACTAAAGAGTTGAAGGCAACACAATGACATTTTCAGAAAGGGTAAAATCATCGCAATTGAATTTAAAATTAAGAATATATGATAAAAATCCTAACTCACTCTTATTCTGCTCTACAACAGCCTTCTTCTCAATTACCACTGAAAAGCTACCAATTTCACACCAAATATATACATAAAATGTCCAAATTCATAGCTAAACTAAAGAGATAGTCTAGGAATTGTATTACTTTGAATTTTTCCTTGCCCTAGCTTGGTTTTCCCCTCCCTTCTCTCTCCTTTTTCACGTGAAATATCTGCTACAACGGCTGCCCTTTAAAGACTTCCTTTATATATTATGCCTGCCCTAGGTTGGAATAATTCTAAAGACCTCCCCATACTTAGCTAGTGTTCATATCTCACCCATATTCATTTTTAAAAGACCATAATAATCTTAGATTAAGGTTAAAATAAAAATTTCATGGACCAATGAAACATTTTAGGCATTACATTCTTCCCACCTTATTAACTTGCAACTTAAGAGTATTATAAATTGTTTCTAAATGTTGCCGATAAAATATCGTTTATGCAAATTGACGCTAAATGTTGCTTGCAAAAATTGTTGCCAAAGAACTAAAATAACCTGCAAGAAATACCAAGGTTTGGGGCATTACAGTTGGACTCTAATGTTTCTGCTACTCTGTCCGCTTCATAATGTAGCGAAGGGCTAAAACACCAAAAAAACACCAAAAAAAAAATTCTAACTGTTAGAGTGTAATGTTTCTGCTACACTGTCCGCTACATACTGTAGCTGACGGCTAAAACACCAAAAATATTCTAACTGTTGAAGTGTAATGTTTTGCTACACCAATCGCTACACAGTCTATGGGACAGTTTAGAACACCAAAAAAATTATAAATGTTGGACTCCAATGTTTCTGCTACTCTGTCCATTACATAGTGTAGCGGACGGCTAAAACACCAAAAACCAACCGCTCGTATAAGGGAGAGCATATTTGTTTTGTTTTGTTACTTGTTCTAGTTGTCTTGATTCTAATGCCAAAACCAACCCTTAACGAATATGCTCGAAAACATTCTTCGTCTTCTTCCAATATTCAAAACGTTCGCCCTAGATACGGATCATTAACATCTACTGGGGTATTCGAGTTTGACATGAAATCAGACATTGTGAAACAAAACCTATGCAGAAATACCCCTCACCCCTACATAACACACACCCCAACCCACCCACCCACACCCACAACCACCCACTACCTACACCCCCTTATGCACCCACACAAACAAACCCATAACGATGCCCAAACAACGAAAATAGTGAAAAGCATATCGTTTTTTTAGTATAGGCAGTTCTACCCAAACAATAGAAAATGACATTCAAAACTATATTTCAGGAATTTCTATTTTCCAAGAAAGCATATTCTGGAAAGCATTTTTCAGAATATGTTTTCCATGAAACAATTTTCTTGAAACAAGCAGAGCCTAAGTAGGCTAGTTTTGCAATGGACCGAGCTTAATTACTTTGGGCTAAATTGACTGGATTGGACTAACAGACAGACTACTCGACTGGACTAACAGACAGACTACTGGACTGGACTGACTAAGCTGAATTAAGTAAATAAATCCTATAACCTATTATAGACGAGTCCCTGGTTGTGGAGATGCACGACTAGGCTAATGCTTGGTTGTGGAGGCGCACGCCTAGGTGTGAGGTGGATGACTATTTAGTGGTGGGATCTTTTGTAAATCTTACAAGAGACACAAAAACATCACCAAAATCACCGCCGACACCCTTTGAAAACCATCGCCGCCAACTTTAGCCTCCATCACCGCGCGCGGTCTTCACCACCAATAGGTTCTCATGGAGACTTAAGCAAAAAAGAAGAGGGAAAAACCCCAAAATGGTTAAGAAAGAATCATAAATTTTATTTTCTTTCCTTTGCTACTTTCAATAACCACTTTAGAGGTTGATTATAGCTTCGACCATCATCGCCACCACCCTTTTAGAGCATAACATATTTTTTTTACTTTGATTTTTCAGATCCATACTGGTAATGAAATTGGCAGTTTGATCATATTGAGAAGTTGTAATGAGAAAAAAATATGGGGGTTAAGAGAGGCAACACTCTGTTGATGATATTGGTTGAGATTGGCAAATTGCACCTAAGTTACACATAAGTGCTAAGTATGGCGGAGAGAAGGACAACCAACAAACAAGCGATAAACCAGAAAGAGAAGGATAAGTACTTGGGTAACACAAAAATGTCAGAATTTGACCATATTTTTAATATGCTTTTTAAGTTAAAATGGAGTAATTATATATATAAAAAATATATATGAAAGCCGAAACTGAGAGAATATTATCCAGTTATCGCTTACTTGGGCACTCTTTTAGTTCGCCATATGAAATTTCTATTTGAATTTTAAAAATATTTTAAAAGTACTTACTTTTGTAATAATGATTTGGATTCATTCTCTCTAATTTGAATTCCTTATTTCCATTTAAAATCAGACAACCTATATAGATTTTATATTTCTTTTATATCAACATATCCCACTCAAAAAAATTATTTCGATATTTACTATTCCATTAATTTCTAGATTTTGATAAAAGTAATTCTCTATATATTCGTTTTAAATCTTTTTTATTGTTCAGAGAAACATAATATTCTCCATCAGTTTTTCTCTTAAACTATCATAATATTTTTTTTCTTTTATTTCATTGCAAGTTTTATACATAATTTACGCTCTCATTATTTTTCAATCATTTAATATGCACTGTTACTTTTTTCTTGACGGTTTTGAGTAATACCACCTCAACACATAAGTTATTATTGTTAGTATTATTATTGCAATTGCTATTATTTGGAAAGACTATTTTTATTATTTCATACACTATTTTCATCTTTATTTGTTACTAAAAAATAAATAATTATTACTCAAGTTCATTTATAATGACAAAAATTGGTAGGAAACTTGTTTAAAAAGGTAAAAATAAAATTTTTATTATCTTATTATCATTATCAATTTTGTAATTGTTATTAGGCGTATAAATATCAAATATCTTAATAAGTATTTTTATAGTTGTTATTTTTGTGTGTAACGTACGAGATGAAAACTAGTTATTATTAAGACTAAGAAGTAGAATGAAGATTGTTCCCAACCCATTCTGGTCACACCCAAGGGCCCACTAGGGGCCCCGTTTCGCGCAAATACGTCGACAGATTCAACAATTAAACTTTCAACGCATTGAACCAGTTAGCACGCGCACGCTCAAGTCACGTACATTTTACGCTCCGCGCGTGCCTTGTGTGTGACTTAGACAACTTATTTCGCGTTAGCGTGACCCACGGTAGTGCGACCATCGCACCAAGACCATCTGAACACCTTTTCACCAAAAACTTCGACTGACGGTGCAACCGAAGCGACGGGGTCAAGGGGCAAAAAGCCTTGGCCAACCCCATGGGGTCAGCCTCAGCCTCCCCCAAGACCATGGGATCGGCCTCGGCCTCCCATGGGGGGTTGGCCTTGGCCTTCCCCCCAGTTCTTCACTTTGTGCGTAAAGTTCCTTTTGTACTTTGTTCACTCCGTACGCTCTTTATGTAACTTCGGCGCTTTGTTCGTCATATGGGTACGATTCTCGGCAACACGCTCGTCATGACACAACTTCCAGATTTGTCATCGCTCATCAAAACACATACCGTCGGCGCGCCCGAAGTTCGCCAAAAAGGGAAGTGGCCTTGGGCTCCAAAAATGGAAGAAGACCATTTGGCCTTGACCAACCCCAGGGGGTCAGCCTCGGCCTTCCCCAGGCCTAGGGGGTCGGCCTCGGCCTCCAAGGGGGTTGGCCTCGGCCACTTTCCCCCGGTGGTTCCCCCCTTCGCGCACACTCCTTTTCACACTTTTTTCGCCTTGTACGCTTCGTACGTAATTTTGACATCTTGATTGTCACATGGATATGACTCGTGTAGACGCACTTGTCATAACGTAACTTCCAGATTCATTGTTGCTCATCAAGACACCAACCCTCGGTGTGCCGGAAGTTCACCAAAAGGGGGGAGTGGCCTTGGCCTCCCTCCATGGGAGTTGGCCATCGGCCTTGGCCACCCTCTAGGGTCGGCCTCGGCCTTTCCAAGGGGTCGGCCTCCGCCTCCCTAGGGGTGGTGGCCTTGGCCTTCCCCTAATTTTGGCGTATGACCTCCTCTTCCGCGCGCACTTATTTTCTCGAGTCTTTGTACCTCCGCGATGTTTACGGACGAACGTACACCACCCTCGTGACATCCGTCGTACATCAGCCTCGTGACGTCCGTCATGCACCAACCTTGTGACGTCCGTCGTCCTTGACCGCATACCGCTTCTGCAATGCCCATAGCCCAAAGTCGCGCACTACCACCGAATGACACGCAGCCGACGACCGCATACCATCACTCCTGACTTTTTCATTACTACATGTTGCATTCATTATCTTGTTATGACAGGTACACTCAGCTCACATACCATCTTCGGGACACCCGACGAGCGCCCGTGAACCAGCTTCGCAACGTTCGTCTCCGCACCCGTTCGCCATCGTCATGATATGTGCCCCCATCACCAAGTATGGCTTCGCGACGTTCGTTGTCTCTCCACTTCCATAACATGTGCCCCGACACCAAGTATATCTCCGCGACGTTCGTTGCCTACACCCTTGCGCCATTCTCATGATGCGTACCCCAGCACCAAGTATTGCTCAACGACGTTCGTTGCCGCTCCCATGCGCCACTTTCATGACATGTGCCCACGACACCAAGTATTGTCTCTGTGACGTTTGTCGCCGCCCTCATGCTCCACTTCCATAACATGTGCCCATGCACCAAGTATATATCAACGACGTTCGTCGCCACGCTTATGCGCCACTTCCATAACAAGTGCCCCGGCACCAAGTATATTTGCGAGACGTTCGTCGCCTGCGCCCTTGCGCCATTCTTATGATGTGTGCCCCTGGCACCAAGAATTGCCCAGCGACGTTCGTCGCCGCGCCCATGCGCCACTTCCATAACATGTGCCTCGGTACCAAGTATATATCCACGACGTTCGTCGCCGCGCTCATGCGCCACTTCTATAACATGTGCCCCGGCACCAAGTATATCTTCGCGACGTTTGTCGCCTGCGCCCTTGCGCCATTCTCATGATGCGTGCCCCCGGCACCAAGTATTGCTCTGCGACATTCGTCGCCGCGCCCATGCACCACTTCCATGACATGTGCCCATGACACCAGGTATTTTCTCTACGATGTTCGTCGCCGCGCCCATGTGCCACTCTCATGATACATACTCTGGCACCAGGTATTATCTCGCGACAGTAGTCGCCGTTCCAATGCGCCACAATCATGTTGCATGCTTCCGGGGGGCTCTGTTCGTAATGCTCTGGCACGAGGACCCCTCGCAGCTGGATGGGCTCACAACCTTAAAGCCATCGCCGGCACAATCAACTACGGGATGGGCTCACAACCTTAAAGCCATCGCCGGCACAATCAACTGCGGGATGGGCTCGCAACCTTAAAGCCATCGCCGGCACAATCAACTGCGGGATGGGCTCGCAACCTTAAAGCCATCGCCGGCAACCTTAAAGCCATCACCGGCACAATCAACTGCGGGATGGGCTCGCAACCTTAAAGTCATCGCCGACACAATCACTGCAGATGGGCTCGCAACCTTAAAGCCATCGCCGACACGATCAACTGCGGGATGGGCTCGCAACCTTAAAGCCATCGCCGGCACGATCAACTGCGGGATGAGCTCGCAACCTTAAAGCCATCGCTGGCACGATCAACTGCGGGATGGGCTCGCAACCTTAAAGCCATCGCTGTCACAGTCACGGGGGGCTCCGGCATGATCAACTGCGGGATGGGCTCATAACCTTAAAGCCATCGCCGTCACAGTCACGGGGGGCTCCGGCACGAGGACCCCTCGTCACGGACTCGAGCACCGGGCTGCGAGCATGTCCACTTATGTTACCATTGATCGTCGACACCACCAGGGCAATGACCCCCGGGTCACTCTGGGATTGGAGCAGGTCCTTGGGGGGCGTGGCTCCTAGTCCACCTGACAGTTGGCTACAGGGGCAACCCTCACCACTGTCAGGTTCTCTGCGCGTCTCTTGACGCACTTCGTGGGATTTAGTAAGGGCTTGGATCGGTGGCTGGAGCAACGGCTTACTCTGATCATGCCGTCATATTGTGGTCAGTCTTCTCAGACAGGTAGAGCGACACTGTGCGAGGCAGGCAACGCGAATTTGGAAATCGGCAGTCCAACGAAGAACTGGTATTTTGGGACTCCCAGGGGATGACATGTCACTCCCAGGGGATGACATGTGGCATTTTATGATATAAACACATTGTTTCCTATAAATAGTGAACTTTACAACTCAAAAAGGAGACTTTTGGCTCATTCTTACAAAAACCACTTTCTCACTCTAAAATTTGAGAGGTCTTGGGTTCTAGTGAGAGAAACATAACTTTGGACCGTAACATTGGACCCCGACTCGGACCTTGACTTGGACTGTCGACTGCCGGCTCTGTTTGTCTCGTCCTTGTCTCCGCAGCACTGCCACTCCTCAAGACCTGTCTGAGAAGCCTTGCTCTCAACTCATCTTTATTGGCATCAAAGATTTTTTTTTTTTAATAAGCGAAGTCGAATGAAGATGATGCATCAATCAAACTTGCTATTTTAAAAAACTGACGTGGCGAGTTAGCACTAGCCGCCACATTTGGCAAAAACTAACGGCCACAATCGCACTTTAACACTCGTCTGCCTAACCATCGTAAGCGCCGATCAAGGTGAGAGGGGGCGAAGATTGAAAACTCAGCGGGTAAGTCATCATACTAGACCTCAAAGTCAGTAAACAGTACGCGTGTGCCTCTGCGAGGGAGAAACAGTGAGAAGCAACGTTGGGCTCGGATTATACAGGTAGGCGTACAGACAATTATCCATTTCAATTACTACTACAGTTGCTCAGTTGAATATTCTATTCTTCTCATACTTTCTGCTTTTCTAATTAGGTTATTATTATTATTATTATTATATTGTTTTGAATTTTGATCATTGTGGATCTAAAGCGGAAGATGGCTGACTGAAATCGTTAGGCTTTTTTGATATCGGTTAGAGTTTGACTGGTGTTGCAGATCTGAGGATATTAGGATTTTTGTTGTTGGGGGATAAATGCATACCAGGTATATGGAGAGAACTAACTCTATGAGAGGTAAGCGGAATTTGGAGGAGGGTGAAGATGAGCAGCAGCAGCCGGAGCGCAAGCGGCCGGCTTTAGCTAGGTAAACTACTGGCTTTAATTGAACTTATGGAAATAAATTGACCTAAGATTGTGCCAGTCATATGCTCAGCCAAGTTAAATCTGCATGGTAGCAATCTCACCTTGCTTGTGCTTTTTAATTGTTCTTCTCTTCTGTTTAATTTGATTATGCCGTGTTTGCTTTGAATGTGTTCAATACTGGTACCAACTAAGTTTGTTATGTTGCTGACTATTGTTGGCACCCCCAAGAACTGGGTGTCTGATTGAGAGAGTCAGCTGTCAATTAAGCTAGTAAAACTGGACTAGGTTCTAAACTTTGGCGTCGTTATGAGGAATTTGAGATGATACTTGTATGTTCCCTGGGTATCCTCATAAACAGCATAGTATACTTCCAGTTTCAATGGTGTTGTATTTCTAATCAAGATTTCACACCTGTGTGGCTCTGTCTCTCTCTCTTGCTTGCTTTTGATGCCATTTGGAGATGTAAATGCAGTAGTAAATTCTCTGTTGTAGTTATTAATGCTAGCTCCCCGTATTGATACACCTTTGAGAATTTAATTACAGCAAATGAAAATTTGACTAATTTGGGAGTTCAATATGCGAATTATAGCCGCTTCAGTACATCTGCATGAGATATATTTTACACGCTTAAAGATTGTGAGTTTTATTCTGTTCGTGTGATTCTATCTGATCATGCTTTTGAGTTCATCTTGTTCTATCACTCGTCGCTTGGGATTTTTTAAAAATTTGAAATGCAAGAGTTGGAGTTTTTTTATTTCTTTATGATTAATATGTATCTGATTTTCTTGATGTTTGGATTGATCAAGATGGTTCTATTTGTCTCTTCGGCATTTATAAAAGATAGAAAATATTTGGATTTGTGTGCAGGATTTCTTTATTATGCAAACATTCTATGAATGTTGAAAAGATAATTCATGTGATTTTTCCCTTTTTGTTGATGGGTAGAGGTTAGGGGTCCATGTAGTGTGATAAATTACCCAAATGTTAATCTGCGGTCCACCTAATGACATTAGTCGAGCTTATAGTTAAACAGCAGTTGAGTTGTTTTCAGAAAAGCCAGAGTACTTGAGCATGTTCCCACACTTGCACAGTTACACAGTAAAACACACTTATAGGCTCCTTCTCCAATAACCTTGTGCTCCTTTCTCTAAAACATCTACTCTTTTGAATGTACAGAGTTATTAGGTTTGAATGAATTAAGGATTACCCCAGTGGCGCAAACACTCTAAAAGGGACAAGCATATTTGCTCATAGTTGGCCTCTTGGAGAAAGAGTAATATAAAGCCCTACCTAAATTCTTCTTCCTTCTTGGCGTGGTATGCTCTTTATAAAGAAAAAAATAGAAGTCCCAGGGCCACTTTAATAGCATGTAAAAAGAAAGAGCAATTCCCAGTCTTAGAGCACGAAATAGCTCTTTATAGAGAAAACGAACTCATCTCGGCTTTATTGGATATTCCCTTATGCTTCACTCTACCTTCACTCTCACTGTAAACGGGTACCTTGTAGAGCTAGGCAGCAGCCTAAGTGATTCAGCATCTCAACTATGCGGAGCTCTTTGGAATACAGGAGGTCAGCATTATGAGGTTGAGAAGTCAAAGGATGGGAAAGAAGGCAACTCTTTGATAATGCAATCCAGCATAGCTGTTAGAAAATCTTACCTGACTTCTGTCAATATTAAGGACCTTCCAGAAGATCACTATTTTCTGACTCAAAGCAAGCGAACACTAGGATGACATCACAAACCATATACGTGGTTCCCCTCTGCCATGTGGTGATAGAGAGTTACATGGCTAGGATATGCTAAAGTTCAATCCCAAAACCTGCATCCAAATGTTCTTTCCAAATTAGAGAGTTAAAGTCCCATTTCTAAAATTTGAACACCACCAGAAACCTTGGACCGGAATCATCAAAGCTTTATGATGAAGATTAAAGTGGCGTTTCCTTCGTTGAACGGCTGAGATTGTGGCTATATGACTGAGTTGCCGATATTTCTACGATATCTCTGAGATTTTGCTGCTATAACTGCGATTCGTCTTGAAACACAATTTCATTGAATTGAACACGGTTTCAGTTCGGCAACGCTGTAACCAATCTGCTGCCAAGTTATCGGCCATAACAACGGAGAAGTTGAACCTAGATAAAAAAACACCCTTATTCCTAATAAAGACCAGCATCTGACAACCTTCTCATTAGCAAGTGAGATATTACCTTGAACCAAGTATCATCATTAATTGTACCGCCGCGACCCCTCCCTCAACTCCTCATTCTGAGAGCCTTGCAGGAAATAGGAGAGCTCATTTTTGAAGAAAGATAATTTTGCTTGAGCAGATCCTTTCCCTACCAACGAAGAGATGTTGGCAGATTTGAAAGTTGATACCAGTACTAGCATTTCCTGATGAAGATACAGAACCCGCAAAATCCCCTTTACTCAGGACTATGCTTTTGATCAAAGTGAAGATACCTTATTAAAAGATAACTGACTTATTTTTTGCATGTTCGTTTTATCAAGTTGCTAGTCTCCATTAGCCCACATGCAAGGGGCGGGCCTAATCTTAGCCACATGCGGAATTTACTTTACTAATAGAAGTTCCTGCTCCAACAACTGACATTAGTACTATCAACATTCATCAATAATCCATAATTTGTCAAAGAGCAACTACCAAGAATACTTTTGGAACAAAAAGAATTCAAGTTAATTAAGTGAAAATAGACTTGAAGAATCCATAATAAGTTTAAGTTGCTTATACTCTCTCTGCCTGCACCTTCATCCTCATTAGTCATCGCCCAAGAGAAACTTCCTAGAACTCCTGAAGTTCGTCCTCTACTTTGTTCTCTTCATCTTCCAGGTGAACTGATGCAAATGTGAACAAGCATGTAACTTACCACGCATGCCTTACCCTGCTTGGCTCTCTTGGCCTAGGCGTAGAAGGCGTTTGCCTAATTGAAAAGATCTAGGGCACTTGTCCTGAGCTTGTTGAGCACCAGTGCCCCGTCTGTAGAGTATGAGCCTGTTCCATTGGGTTTGATCATGAACTTGAAACACGGTAACAGCTCTCCACAAATGCAGGATTAAGGTTGCATATATCAACCCTTGAGGCCCTTCCATATCAATGCTATCTCAAGGTATTTGAATTTTAGATATGGAATATGAAACATAGATCTACCGATAACACTCATCTTTTTATGTAATAAACGTGTAAATGCTCTCCATCTGGCATTCAAACTGCTTACCTCACATGCTCTTGTTGCTTATATTAAGCTATTCATCCAGATGGCTAGATCAGATGTTTTACTTTATACTTTTATTCCTTCAAGTGATGGCGCAGTTTCTGCTTTATGTTTCAAGCATTACATCCAATGTGCTCTTTAATCTCTTAGTTTGCTCACCTGGTATGTTACTTTTCATATTCTATTTTCGTGCATGCTTCTCTGGATCTACTTTAAGCATGCTGTGGAGAATAACTATTTGTTAAATCTGTTTCTCTTGTTAATCTATGCGCAATAGAACAGTAATGCGGTTGCAACATTTGATGGACTAGATTTTATGCAGTGTTATTGTGGAAGCTCTGAAGGTGGATAGTCTCCAGAAGCTTTGCTCATCCTTGGAACCTATTCTTCGCAGAGTTGTAAGACAAACGCATATGCACCTTTTCACTATGTTCATTATCCCCAGCTCATACGTATGTTGGGTGTCATACATTTGGTACTTTTGCATTCTGAAATCCGAATAGCCTTATGGTTGTTTTATCCCTTTTCTAGATTCTTACTGCCATATTAACTCCAGTTAAAACGCTGGATTGCTTCGTTGGTCCTTAAGTTGTTGTCCATGAAGTACTGAAACTGCTTTATTTGCATGGACCAACAAGACCCTCTACTTTTATGTCCAAATAACATGTATGCGTGCGTATCTCTGAAGCACAGGTGCCAATCAGAGTGAAGCACCGACTTTGGTGCGCGACGGGTGCAGGTGGGGTTCAAGTGCCGCGTGGGTGTGGTTGGATACTTATGGGGTAAAAACATAATTTTCAAAAGACCTTTTGGGGTTCAAAACATAAAACAGAAGTTTCGGGGGTCATATTATAAATAACATAACTTATACTTGAGATATTTTGAGGGCGGATCTGAGATCTGAGAGGAGAGAGACCGTGAGAGAGAGCAGTGGCGGGGAAGTAGCCACAAGCGTTACTATCCCCACCAACCACCAGCGACTCCGACGACCACCGACGACTCCGGCAACCACCCAAGAGAGATCGTGTATTAAGGTTTTCCGATAGAGGAGATTGGTGAGAAAGAGAGAAGAAGAAGAAGAAAAAGGATGAGGAAGGAGTCGTGGCGACCCACCCGGGCTATGATTTCAGCAGCGATAGAATATGAGTGATGTCCGGATGAGAACTTGCTTGATGTTATCGATCCATATGGAGTGTCTTTTGACATCTAGATTCAATTTTGCTATACTATTTAAAATACCCACTTATTAACTTCTTACAAAAATTAACCCCAATTCTTCAAGGAAACACACACTTTATTGTGTTCAATTATGCAATTTCTATATTTATGAAACGACCTATTAAACCTAACAAACTCTCGCTACATAGAAATATTAATATTCGTTTTCCATATATATATATATGTGTGTGTGTATCTATCTATACATATTTGTATATGGGTGTTGTATCCCTGCAACATCCGTATCCTAATATTTTTAAAAAGGGTTAATGACAAAACTTTCCCCTGAGGTTTACATGTTTTTGCACTTTACTCCCCGTGTTTACAACTTTTGCAATAGTGTCCCCCGAGGTTGATAAAACCATTACAAACAGCTCCAAAAGTGGATGGCCGTTCAGTTTCGGGCGTTAAGTCCGCATGTGCACGGTGGGCAGGTTTGTCATTTCCCCTACCCCATCTCCCATTTCTCTCTCTGTTCCTCTGCTTCGTCTTCTTCTCCTCTCTCTCTCTGTTAATGGTAGAAAAACTGGATAAAGGGATGCCAACCACCAGAACAAAGGCAATGGAGAAAGGGATGTCAAAATCCAACACACTCAAATATGATGAAGCCTACAGGACAACATCATGATATAATCTGTCCATACAGTAAAAAGCTTGTTGCAAAGGTGGGGGCGAAAAAAGAAGTCTAAACTCACTCGGGTCAAAATCCGGCCAACTGGGATAGAGTCGAAGAAGAGCAAGGGAGCATTGAACACCGAATTGGTGAAGTCGGAGAAGAAGGGCTTTGAAGCTTTCAATCCAGAAGAGCAAATTGATATCTTAGGTGAACCATCATTCGTTCACTGTGTTCGCGCCGGCGGTCCAACAAAGAGGTGAAGTAGTGGAGCAAGTAATTCGATAAGGGTGAAGACTCACTACTAAGGATTCCAGTCGGCCTTGGCGTCGAGGTCGGCCGGTGCGAGACCGTTCGCTTTTGCACCTTCTGAAGCCGCCGCCGGGAAAGGCCTAAATTCGACCCAGCTGCTAGCGACTTGAACCCAAACCCACCGCTCATTTCTCTCGAATTGCGAAACACAGATGGTTCGTAGCTTGAATTGGACGAATTCATTGGCCTTGATTGATTAACAGAATGAAATGTTGGAACTTTAAATGAGAAAGAGTTACAACTCTGACTGTTGTGGTTAGGGTTTGTGTGTGTTGGAGGTTTGTTTATAAGCTATGACATCTAATCAATCTATTCCCTTCTCACAAATTGATTTGAATTTCGGCTGATAATCCTTCGAGTTCAATGACTTCTTTCAGTGTTATTATTTTGCTTTATCATGTCACTCTAATTCATTCCAGCTCCATTCTTATGATTTAGATATGTTGGTATTTTACGGAATCTTGGGGGCAATTTTGAATTAATGGAACAGTTGAGATTAATTCCAGCTCCATTCTTGTGCAGATTGAGATTTGGGGGGGGGGGGGGAGAGGGAGAGAGGAGAAGAAGCAGAGGAACAGAGAGAGAAAGGGGAGATTGGGTAGGGGAAATGACAAACCGGCCCATGCCAAAATGGCATGTGCCGTGCACATGCAGACTTAACGCCCAAGGTCATCCACTTTTGGAGCTATTTGCAATGGTTTTGTCAACCTCGGGGGACACTATTGCAAAAGTTGTAAACACGGGAAGCAAAGTGTAAAAACGTGTAAACCTCAGGGGACAGTTTTGTCATTAACCCTTTTAAAAATGACATCCGCGTCCGCACCCGTATTCTATCCGCACCCTCACCGGAGTCCGTGCTTCCTAGGTGCATATGTTTGTCATATGTTTATGTATATAGTAATCTGGATACGTTCCTGACACTGAGGGGCTTTTCTAACACTTTTGAGGACATTAGGCATTTCAGCCATGCCAATTCTCTTCATTCTAAAGCTGCTTTGTTAGTGTCAATTGCCATAGCTAATAGACCTGGCCAGCGCCGTGAGTCGAACCGTTGAACCATGACCCAGTGCTTGAGCCGGGCTGGTCCAATAATTGGGTCGGATTTGCAATTGACCCTTCATAACCTGTAAAACCTGCCGGATTTACTCAGAACTTGGGCAGGCTAATGAAATTATGAACGTCACGACCATAAAAAGTTATCAATCTCCGAACATTGCACGCTCTAAAGCTTCAGCGGCTTTTATCCTTTTGAAATGAATTCTAACAATTTTCCTTTTTGATAGGAATATAAGCAACTTTCTCAAGTTATAATACAACCAACTCATGTTACACTCGTTAAAACCCTTAACTTAAATATATTTATGATTGTTTGGATTGAGATATAAGAAGATTGTAGTTTTTGACGTGGCTTTACTCATGCTTACTAGGACTAAATGCATGAAGAAGTAAATAATTGTTTAAAACTTTTGGTTTGTTCTGTAAAGAACATGCTGAAATGAATGACATTCCGTTCATCTATTTACTTCATTTATTTCTAAACTTCATGGAACTAGTTAACAATAACCATCTCTTGACCCATTGACCCAGTCTTACCATCGGCTCGATCTCCGGTCGGGGTCTTACACCTGTGGAGTCTAGATTCCTCTTTTCTTCTTAGAGAACCACTGACTATAATTATGAAATCCATGCCATTTCACTCCGTGGCTTAGTTGCATGAATCACTTACCGAAGCAGGAGTGCATGCAAGGTTCAGGAGCGGGGGGAGCATTATAGTGTAGTGGGTTTTAAGTGCGAGACCGAGAGCTGGCTCGAGGTTCGGGATCAAGATTCTGGGCTGGGAGCACCACTAGGTTTGGAGAATTCTGTAAAACAACTTAAAATCATAGCCGGTAAACATTAGAAAATACCACCGCTGAAACGATGGGTACCAGTTGAACTTTCTGTACGGGCCAAAATCTTCATTTTCTTACTGTGAATCCAGATGCAGATCATTTTCTCAAGTGAAGCTATAATTCTGATCGGCAATAGGTTGATCTGCATCTTCTAACTACGGAAAATAACAATGTATAACATCTTCATGCAATAAAATTATCAGTATAAAGTTGCTACTTATAAGTTATGGTAAAATATTCTAGATGAACTTCTTGTCTATCATTATCTGCTAAAGATCCAACCCTTGGTTAAGGCTTTAGGCAATGAAGAACCTAGAAGGAGAGAGAGGGGGGAATGGGCAATTGAGGGTCCTGGGTGTGGGAAAGGGTGGTAATGATTACCATGGTTAAAGTATTTATATTTTTCTTTTGGAGAGTCATTAAAGGATGGATGTGCTCCTGTTACATGTATATACATGATTAAAGTAATGCCGGTTTCCTCCTTTGCAATGAGAATTTGGCAAAACTAAGCTATTTATGTTCCTCCCTCACCCATTTACTTATAGCGACAGAAAAAGAAAAAGATGAAAAGAGAAAGAATCTCTCTCAATATCATACCACTATTTTAATCTAACATTTCTGTTTGTTTGTTACTTCCACTATGATGAACTACCAATTACTAATTTATTGTAGATACACATTTGGTTCTTATACTCTATGTTACATGGACTCTTCAAAATGCGTGAAGTTACCGTGTCGGACACTCGACACTTTGACATGGGTATGGGATACGTGTCCGGCACATCCTGTAGGATATGCCACAAGGGACACTATGTTATAGTGTTTCTATTAGTTCATTATTACTTTGAGATGATATTAGCTTTAAATTAATACAGTATGTGTATCATAAAACACTGTGTAAACTAAGGAATAACTAAGAAACAAGAATGGGTAGGAATATTTCGCTGTGTCCCCGTGTCTTGGGTTTTGAAAAATAGACGAATCCGACACTTGGACACATATCCGACTTGGACATTCGTACTGAGGCCATGCAACATAGCTTATACTAAGCTTTCTTTTTGATATTACTAAATGATATATGCTCGGTATATGTACGCTCATTTAAATATGTAACGATTTGCGATAAAATCCAGAACCGATATGTACCATTTTAATAGACTAACCGGTATGCTTACGGGTGCAGTACTCATATTTATGCCACTGATCAGGAGTACCGAGAGAATTGCATTCATGTTGAAGGCTTTTCCATAGTTCTATTTTTGTCCACTAACATTTCCAGTATTTTAGAAAATCTCAACAAGTTTATGCCATCATGACAACATTGGAGGAATACCCTGTCAAGTTTCAATTGTATTGCACTTCTAATTGACCCCATTAGTTTAACATTTCTGATCTCTTAGCACTTTTTGCTCCTTTCAGGAATAGTTTTATATTTATCGATAAACGTGTTTTCAGGAAACCTGATTATCCGAAAATGCAGTGAGTTTTGCACCTAATATGTTTCTCCTTCACGTGAATGCATGCAAATTACTGGAGAACTGAGCCTAAATTTATTCATATTCGCGTGCTGGACTGCTGGTGTACGTTTATATAAAATCCTAGCTACATAATGGGGGGAACCGGGGGGGGGGGGGTGGGAGATTGAGTTTCGGAGAGTGGCTCTACCCCCTGCCTCTGTCTGTGTTGTAGGGTTTTATTGGGCTTTCTGTCTGTGGCAGTGCCCATTCTGTTCTTTGCTTGAATTATTGGATTCTCACGGTCAGTAGGGGGCACTTGACCCACTTTATAGTTGAGGTATTCTTATATTTTGAACCTACAGATTGCTAACATTGTTACGTACTTTTGACCGATATATCTGTGAGATAATGTGAATTTTAACCCTCTTGGTTTTCAAGATAATTAAACTGTTAAAGATGATTGCAGATTGTAGTTGTAAAAAATAATATGTCAGAGCTAACATGTCATTTATTATGCTTTCCCAATGATGCATTGCAAGAGCACATTTGGCTTTTCCATAGTAGGTGCACAAAAATGAGTTAGTGAAAGTCGCAGCACATTTGGCACTTGCAAATTCTGCCGGTGTTAGTGACATTTAGGATATCAATTCATAATATATTTCCGATTTCACCACTCATTCTTACTTATAAATTTGTTGAAAATGGTGTTCAAACAACATATCTGTTTTGACATCTTATATACTAGGACACAAAAGATATTACTATTTTTTTAATTCTTAAAATGATATCTGAACATTGATACATGTTTTGTGTTTTCTAAAAACACATCTTTTTCGTATACAACATTAAACTGAAATTTGAAAATGGTAACCAAAATTTGAAAATGTTTTCATGTGGTCTTGGTGGATTTGGAGTTTTTGGGATGCATGGAAGAAACGTTGGACTGTGCTAAAGGCAGCCTTGTAGCTGATTTCGAAACTGGATCCATGGGTGGCTCTACATTCTGGGATTCTTCAGACGTAGCGTGTGAAAGTGGTTCTCACAGGGAGCTTTCCAAAGGGCTAGATGTCGCTTTGTGGGTTAAGGATGTTCCTAATGATCTCTAAATGTGGTGGTTAGGGATTCAGAATCCTTGGCTTGCATCCCCCCAGATTCTGCTCTTTGGAGTCGATGACATTAACTAATGACTTGGCAAATTGGGTTCAGAAAAAGGCCAAGAGTCGTGGGAGATTCTTGGGTGTTTCACTGGCTGGATTGAGGACAAAATCATTGGCTTGCTTCTCGATATTTAGTCTAACTGCAGGTTGTTGAAGAATGCAAGTGCCAAGAAAGATCGGGAACTTAAAAAGTTGGAATGTTCTATCAATTACAAAAGCAGAAAAAAGGGTGAGAAGGGTCCCTGAAGGGGAAGAGCGAAGGCTTTTATTGCAGATCCAAATTTCATGAAGCCACGGATGTTATCTTGGTCCTTCTGGGGTCATAATCATCCGTGAAGCACATAAAGATCAAAAGGTTTTGAACAGGTGGAGGCCAAGTTTGGTTTGCATTCAGGAAATGAAGATGGAAAATATGAGTGATGGAGAAGTTAGAAATATTGGGGGAGGCTGTTAGGCTTACTGGGTTTCTCTAGATGCTAATGGTGCAGGAGTAGGTATTCGGTAATGCGGGAAAACGTCTTTTTTCAGAACTTTACGTGATCAGAGATTCCCATTCAGTTTCTTGTCTTTTGAAGGTGGAGGACGAGGATTTTACTTGGATCTTTTCAGGTTTTTATGGCCAGGTAACATCAAAGTTAATAGGGGTTTTGGCTCGAATCTCTTGGTTCATTGGAGATGGGCGAGGCCTTGTTGCATTAGTTAGTGGTGACTTAAATGTGATCAGATTCCCTTGCAAAAGAGTACGATGCTCGGCATTTTCTAAGGAGATGATTGACTTTAATGACTTTAATGGCGGCCACAATGTTGTAGATCTACCCTTTAAAAGTGATACTTCCACTTGGTTTCGCGGTTAGGAGTGTCGTTCAATGCTCAATGATTGACAGATATTTGCTTTCAGCAGATTGAGAGGGTAAATTTCCAAGTCCTACTCAGTAGTGCTTGCCGTTGTTGTGTCTGATCATGTGGCTTTGTTGTTGGATTACTGAGGCTTAAGGAGGGGCAAGGCTCCGTTCGGATTTAAAAGATGTGGTTGAGGGAGCCCAACTTTCTAGAGATGGTCAGCACTCTGTGGTCTGAAGTTAGCTTCCGTTTAGAAGAGGTTCGAAAGGTCGATAATATTCATGGGAATAGAGCTTTATCTTCCGAGGAGTTTAATCTTCGAGCTTGTTTGAAGGCAGATGTGGGGAGGTTGTTAGTCTTTAAAGAGATTAGTTGGAGTGGAAAATCCAAGGCATTGTGGCTTAAGGCGGGGGATAAGAACACTAAGTTTTTCCATCGTATCGCTAATGCTCACAAAAAGGTTAATCAGATTGGTGAAAACAAGATATACTGGACTGAGTTGTCTTCGGGTCTTCGGAGAGCGAAGTTAAGGTTAGCATTGCTAATTTTTACCGCTTTTTACTGTTGGAGAGTGCTTTGGAGAGGCCTAGGTTGAAGGGGATGGATTGCAACTTCTTGAACTGTGTCGACAGCATATGGCTTGAGGGTACTTTCGAGCAGGAGGAAACAGTTTCAGCTTTGAACGTGTTGAATAGCGACAAAGCACGTGGACCTGATTGGTTTTCCATGGCCTTTTTTCTCCATTGCTGGTCAGTGGTGAAGGTAGACATTTTAGCTTTCTTGGAAAAATTCATGAATGTGGAATTTTGAAAAATCTTTGAACACCATTTTTCTTTCCTTGATACCAAAGAAAGGTGGTGCATATGGTATTAAAGATTATCTCCCTATTAGTCTTGTTGTTTGTGTGTACAAGCTTGTCTTACGTGCTTTCCGTCCGTCATAAACATGTTTTGTGGAAAGTTATCTCAGATTCTCAAAATATGTTGGGTTGGTGGGGGTGGGCAAATTCTTGATGCAGTTGTTGCTAATTAGTGTATGGACTCTAGATTGAGAGGCGGACAACCGGGCTTGATTTGTAAGCTCGATTTTGAGAAGGCATACGACCACGTTAACTGGGGATTATAGATGTTTATGCTAAGAAAAATGGGCTTCGGGGAAAGATGGAGGGCTTGGTTACAGTTTTGCATTTCAATTGTTAAATTTTCAGCGTTGGTGAATGGTTCATGAATTGATTTCTTTCCTTCTTTAAGGGGCTTGCGGGTAGGCTATCCTATCACTCCGTCTCTATTTTTGATTGATGGAAGCTCTTAGTAGGTTGATTGATCGCGCTGTGGAAGGGTGTTTTAGTCAAGGCCTTCGGAGCTGGGGCTAATGTTGAGTCTGGAGTGGTTGTCCCCCCACACTATCTTATTTTGCGAGGCAATGCAGACCAGCTTCGTTACCTTAGATTGGTGTTACTTTTCTTCCTGGCTTGTTTAGGCTTGAAAACTAATTTGGAAAAGGTGAGATAATTTTGGTGGGTCATGTTTCAGAGTCTGCATTGCTTATTCATTCTTTTGGTTGTAGGATGGGCTTTTTGCCGATAACCTACTTGGGTTTACCCTTGGGCACTTCGTTGAAAGATTTGGTTGTCTGGACCCCTGTTGTCGAACGTTTTAAAGGAGATGTGCAGGGTGGGAAAAATTGGAAAGGGGGCCGATTAACCCTTACTGAATGTACTTTTTCTACTTTGCGGGCCTATTTCATGTCTTTGCTTGTGATACCTGTCTCTGTAGTAAAGAGGTTAGAGAAATTAGAAAGAGATTTTGTGTGGGAAGGCTCTTATGTTGAAAAAAAGGTTTCACGTGGTCAATTGGGAGCTGTTTGCTCTCCTATACGCTGTGGGGGTTGGGAATGAAGAACTTGTCTCTTTAATGCTGCCTATGTTACATGGACTCGTTACAAGTGTCCAGGCTGGATGCGTGTCCAAGTGTTGGATTTGTCTAACTTTTAAAACACATGACACAGGGACACGACAAATTGTTCATATCTATTATTATACTTTTGCTATCTCCAAGGTGTAATGGTGTTTAATGTGACACATTGTTTTAATTGAGAACTTGTCTCATCTCAAAGCATTAACGAATTAAACAGAACAGTATCTCCCATAACCATGTCCAAGTTTCAAGTGTCCCACATGGGTATCGGCAAGTTTTGAAGAGTCCATGTAACATAGGTTAACTGCCCTTCTTGGGAAATGGCCGTGGAGCTTTTTGTCAGAAAGGAATGTTCTGTGGAGGAGATTAGTGGTTGGCAAGTTTGGGGAGGGCGAACGATTTTGGTTTCCTAAGATCGTTAGGACAACTTGTGGCTCTAGTATGGGGCTTGGGATTTCCAAGAGGCTTGTCTCTTTTCGTAACCAATGTACTTTGGAGTGGGTCATGGCATCCATGTGAGGTTCTGGCTTGACATTTGTTGTGGGGAGGAGGAGATTTAGAACACTTTCCGTAATTTGTACAACTTGGCCTGTAATAAAGAAGCGGTTGGAGGCCGATATTTTTTTCTAGTTCTTGGAATGTCATAAGTTGAATCCAGTCTTTAGAAGAAACCTTGTCTATTGGGAAATGCACTTGGTCTCTCAGTTTTTCGATTTGCTTAGTCTTTAGATCTTAGTCGGGGTGGTGATGACAAATTGCTGTGGAAAGATAATAGCAAAGGCCAGCTTTGAGTCAAATCCTATGATGCACAGTTGTTGCTTGAGGCAGGTACTTTGTTCCCTTGGCAGGCAGTGTGGAGGTCTTCCGTCCCCCTTAGAGTTTGTTTTTTCATTTGGGAAGCTTCGAGAAATGCCATTCTTATGATGATAACTTGAGGAAGAGGGGACTGATTTACATCAATAGGTCCTTCCTTTGCAAAGAAGATGGTGAGTCTGTGCCCTACATTCTACTGCATTTTTGTCAACTCGCGAAATTGCTGTGTGATTTGATTTTCAGTTTTGTGGGTATTAGTTTGGTGATGCCTCTTTTGGTTGTGGATTTCATGAGGAGTTGGTCTCTTTATAAGCGCCAGAGCTGATTCAACCTTGCCTGTTTTGGTGTAAATGGAAAGAGAAATATGGGAGATTTAGAAGGAGAGCAGCTGCCTTTAAGTAGAATTATGGGAGTTTTTCTGCTTTTTCTTTATGGTTGGGCCGAGGAATCCACTATTGATTCCAGTGAAGCCTATCTTGAGTTTTTGGACAGCTTCAAATGTTATATAGTTAGCTGAGTAGATTTTTTTTCACTATGTGGGTGTGACCCCCTTGGTGTCTCTTGTTAATACATACCATTATGCATCCAAAAAGTAAATGGTAACCAAAAGGGTTGTAAAGCAAGCACAAGCTCAACTTTCTGCTAGCTTGGCCATGCATTGACAGCTAAGCACGGATTCCGGTGCTGGTGCGGATGCGATACGGGTGCGGATACGCGGATACACCATTTTTTAAAAAAAAATAGGATACGGTTGCGGCGGGGATACGGAAAAAATTTATTAATATATATATAATAAAAATAATGCTATTTTAGACAATCAATAACTTATTTTGTTAATTTTTAGGGCTACTTTAGAAATATTGAAAGTGCATATTCAAATATGACAGTTTGTAGAAGTTCTGTTATTTTAAAAAAATTGTGGGGCCATTTTAAAAGATTGTTAACAAAGTGGGGGAGTTAAACACAATAAACAGAA
Source organism: Escallonia herrerae (assembly GCA_033070095.1). NCBI lineage: Eukaryota > Viridiplantae > Streptophyta > Magnoliopsida > Escalloniales > Escalloniaceae > Escallonia > Escallonia herrerae. The sequence goes on along the minus strand of JAVXUP010001454.1, from coordinate 194,480 downwards.
ACTTTAAAAAAACCCTAGCTTATAAGTTTATCCCTGTTTATATAACATAGCTGTCAAAACCAGACAACAACTCAGATCTCTGTAAGGAGGGGCGCAGCCGCCGGAAGACCCTCTCCGGTTGCCGGAAGACCCTCGCGATTCGGCGCAGGTTGTTTCTTCTCTTCTTCTCTTTCTTTCTTCTTCTACTCTCTGCCAAAAATCCCTGGGTGTGTGTCCGATCAGCACCCAAGATCCAAAAAATAAATTGAAAAAAAAAAAGTTTTGGACATGCACCCAGTGCGCACCCATGCCGCACCCGGGGCACAACCGCACCCGACGCGCATCCGGTGCTGGTGCTTCCCCCAGACTGCCGCACCGGTGCTTCATAGATTGACAGTGATAAACACATTTAAAACAGAAAAGCTGTAGCTTGAGGTGTTTGTTAACAAAACGGAGAGAATCTACACGGCTATTAGGGTGGTCAATCGGCTACCAGTCTAGCATGACTCTCCTAGTAGTTTCAAAGAAACGAGGTTCATTATAGTTTGACCGCCTTGGTTACACTAGTATTGAAACTTACAACCTTGTAAATTAATCCTAGCTATGCAACTGCTCCCGTCAAGTGGTGGGTGTTGGAGTTGCAGCTTAGCCTGGTAGCTGTACATTATTCAGATGGAGATGCGAGTCTCTCTTGCCATTGGCTGTCGTTGCTTTATTGGCAGGCAGTGGTTGTTGAAGCTGTGGACTGCGGTGCTGGTTAAGCGGGATGGCCGTGGGTTCAAATCTTTGTTTTGGTTCTGTATATGCCGCCTTTGTAGGGTAGCAGTGTTTCAGGGTTTGTGGTAGAGAACATGGTGTGTTGGTTTCACAGGCCTGGCTGAGTGGGGGTGGATTTGCTCTTGGCAGTGCCTGCCTCTGCATTTGAAATTCAAGCAGAATTTGGAGAAAGTTTGGTTTGGCCCTCCGCCTTTTGCTGCTTTTTGAGTTTGTGCCTGAATTGCCGCCTTCGTAGGGTAGCATTGTTTCAGGGTTTGTGGTAGAGAACATGGTGTGTTGGTTTCCTATGCTTGCTGAGTGGGGATGGATTTGCTTGTTGCAGTGCCTGCCTCTGCATTTGAAATTCAAGCCGAATTTGGAGAATGTTGGGTCTGGCTTTCTGCCTTTTGCTGCGTTTTGAGTTTGTGCCTGGATTGTCGGATCGGCTTGCCCTTTTCTGAAGCTGTGCTGTTCTTTCTATTTTTGTCCTTCAAATTTGCTATTCTGGTGTAACCATTGGCTCCCATGCAAGCTATTTTGCCCTCTAATACGACCGCAGAAAGGCCAAATAAGTCCTTACCACCCCACGTCCTTTTCTGCTTACCCGGACTACAAGATTACATAAAAGCAATTGGCTTGTGAAAATTGGTGGCTCACTTTTTTGGGAATTTTTTTTGCATAGCACTTCCTATATAGGTCATTTCTGCTGAACTTGTAGTCAATGATTATTCTTTTAGTTTCTTCTATCAAGGAACACTAGTTTTTCTAGTTTTCATCCTGGAAACTCACCATAGGCTTTACATCCAACTTTCATAACCTACATCAAGGACCTTTACCTAAAAGGGGTAAAGAGCAATTTCACTATCAACGCTACGAGTTATGTAAAATTCATTTATGGCCCTACTGTAATAAAAAGGAATGACATAAGGAAATAAACAGAGACTTCACAGTGTGTAATACACGCAACTGTTTTCTTGTCTGTGTCTGTGTACTTTTATAATCTCAGTGAGTTTCCAATTTAACCAATTCTTTTGTTCATAGTATTGGTTGCACAGTCATTATCACTCCAGAATTTCTTCTTGAACCTTTTCCTTTGCAAACCTTCTCAGTATCCTTAAATGTCGTTTGATGATAAACAGGTTAGTGAAGAAGTTGAACGTGCTTTGGCAAAGCTAGGCCCTGCTAGACTAAATGGGAGGTTGGGATATCTCTGATTACTACTTATTTTATAACATAATAATATCTTTAGTTACCTTTTAACAGTGTTTGCATATTACTGTACTACTTATGATGTTTATAGAAGAAACTTGATGATGGTTGACTGCAGTTATATCTATCACACGCGTTTAAGAGCAGAAACAATTGGATACTCCAGTCATTCTGATCTTTCTGACTCAATGACAACCTCTACATGTTTATATCTGATTTATGTGTGTATGGGTACATACACAGAGAAATATATGTGATTGCTAGTGGGATAGGTGGCTGCTTGTAGATGAAATCTCATAGCTTGTGTTAATAGTTTTATAGATAGAACTGGAGTTATTCAACATTGTCATTCCCACCCGACCCCAACACAAAACAGAAATTAATCAAATGTGGTATTATTAAGTACGTGATTTTATACAGTATTGCACGTGCTACTCAAATCCTTTGTACCCTCTTTCCAGTTGGACCTCATATATCTTTCTGTTAGAAAATTACAATCTAAGAAAGTGTAAGGTCACAACGTGGCATCGAAATTAAGAACGATGTGAGGACTTCTGTCAACGTGTAAAGTTAGTTGCATGTTCTTTGCCTCATTCTTGTTATTAGATTTCGTGTGGACACTTTTGGACTTGCAAAAATATATGTTGCTCTTGTTGTTCAAATGAGATATTTGAGGGGCGTCTTTTTATGTTTTGAAATGTAGCAGTGTTCCCAAGACATTTTTGGGTGTAAGGTACGCTCTTTTCCAACGAGATTATGATCAGCTTGAGATCCTATTGTCGCGAGATTTAACTCAAGGTTGGCAGGATATCTTTGCAAAGAAGGGAGTACTATCATTAAGAGCACTCTTTCTGGTATCGCAACTTACATTTATCTCTCTCTTCCTATTCTGGTGTCTTTGTTACAGGTCATTTGGTGATCTGGAAAACTATATGCTCGCCTAATGCAGAAGGTAGGTTGGGCTTGAAGGAGTTGAGATTGTTTAGTCCCGCCTTTTTTGGAAAGTGGACAGTTTCTAGAGAGGAAGGTTCGTTGTGGAGGGTGGTCGTTGATTGTAGACTTGTAAGCACCTTCATGGCTGGTTCTCTGGATTCGAGAATACGTTATGGTGTGGGTGTGTGAAAGTCTATAATGGATGGCGTCATGAGTTCGTGAAAGTTGCCTCTTGTGGTGGGAAGGGGATACCAGATCAGATTTTGGTTCTATTGGTGTGGCGAGATTCCTTGAAAGGTTCACTTTCTGATACATGTTGGTAGTTAAATGAGACAAGAGAGGCTACAGTTCAGATTATGTCTTTTTCAGATGGAAAAGGTTTTGGAATCGCGTCTTACAAGTGCTTTCCATGATTGGGAGCTAGACGCGGTGCGTCGATTTTGGATGGAATTTTTTCTGTTCGTTCCTTCTGTTCTATGTTGAGGGAAAGATCTACGAGTGTATTTTCCTAGGACAAGTGTTTGGCGTGTTCGTGATCCTCCTATAGTGGCTTTCTTTGTGTGGACTGCTGTTCCTAAATCTCTTTTAAGGATTGATAACCTTCGAAGAGGTGTAGGATTATTGTTGGTGTTTTATGCGCAAGAAGGATGGGGAATCAGTTAATCATTTATTGCTTCATTTGGATATTGCAAGAAGCTTTTGGAACTAGATTTATACCTTGTTTGGAATCGTGTGGCTGATGACAAGGTAGGTCAGTATTTTTGGTGGAGCTGGAATGGAGCTAGCTTTCCAAAGGCTTTACGTGAAAGATAAGCTATTCCCCCGTGTCTTATGTTTTCCAGGACCTTTTGATTTTCGGACAAGGAGGAAGTCCCCGGACCGTCCAATGCTGTTAATGGGTTTGATGTTGGTTTCTCTGTTTTGCTTGGGTTTATTTTGATGGCTAGGGCACCTTCTTGGTACTTTGGTCTTCTCTTTTTGATTGGGTTGCACGTCCCTCTTGGGTCTTTCTTTCTAGAGAATTCTTATTACAAAAATTCATGCCCTTCTTGTCCGTTTTCTTTCTTTCTTTTTTTTTTTTTGTATTTATTTTTGTCCAATACCAGTAGAACTGAAGAACCACAAGTAAACAGATGAGCTAGTTTAGTGCAGATAAATTGTGTAGTAAACCGGAAGAATATATTCTCTGTTCGTCATCTATCTACTCCTTCACCAGTAAGCATTTGTCTTCGTGTTTGTGACTGGTTCCATCTAATACTGGAGATTTCAGGTCTTCACCTAAAAGGATTGAAGGGCCTGATGGAAGAAATTTGCAACTGCACTTCAGGTCGAGGTTGTCTTTGCCCCTCTTCACTGGAGGGAAAGTTGAAGGGGAGCAGGGTGCTGCAATTCATATTGTCCTGGTTGATTCAAATACTGGACATGTTGTAACATCTGGATCTGAATCATCTGCAAAGCTGGACGTTGTGGTGCTGGAAGGTGACTTCAACAATGAAGATGACGAAGATTGGTCTAAAGAAGAGTTTGAAGGCCATATTGTGAAAGAGCGGGAAGGGAAGCGACCCCTTCTAACTGGGGATTTGCAAGTGGCACTTAGGGAGGGTGTAGGGACACTAGGAGACATTACCTTTACTGATAACTCAAGTTGGATAAGGAGCAGGAAGTTCAGGCTTGGCTTGAAGGTTGTGTCGGGATCTGAGGGTGTACGCCTACGTGAAGCAAAGACAGAAGCTTTTACTGTTAAAGATCACAGAGGGGAATGTAAGAATTTGTTTTACTTAATTGTAGATCTTTTGCTGTTACTTTTTCATGTTCACCTTAGTTTTTCCACCTTTTGATTGCTTATCCAATTGTTTTTTTTTTCTCGGACAGTGTACAAAAAACACTATCCACCCGCTTTAAACGATGAAGTGTGGAGATTAGAGAAGATTGGCAAGGATGGGTCATTCCACAAGAGGCTTAATAAGGCAGGGATATTCACCGTCGAAGACTTCCTTCGACTTGTGGTCAGGGACCCTCAGAAATTGCGCAATGTAGGTGGATTATTTGATTGCCAAACTTGCAACTTTGTTTAATCTAATTATTTCTTATATTTTCATTCTGTGGCTGTAGATCCTTGGAAGTGGTATGTCAAATAAGATGTGGGATGCTCTCATAGAGCATGCCAAGACTTGCGTCCTGAGCGGGAAGCTTTATGTATATTATCCTGACGATACAAGAAATGTTGGTGTTGTGTTCAACAATATTTATGAGCTGAGTGGCCTTATAGCCAGTGAACAATACTACCCGGCTGATTCTCTCTCTGACAGCCAGAAGGTTTGTGATATTTTCCTTGAATTACGATGCTGTTCCTTTTATAATTATATACTAAGGGTGTGTTTGATAAAACTGAAATTTAAGTGCTGAATTTGTACAGCTGAAAATTCTAAACGGCTGAATGTTAAGCACTGAAATTTTTTTCGTCTTGTCTGAAATTTAAGTGCTGAATTAATTTATTCTGTTTGATTAAACAAAACAACTGAAATTTGAAAATTATTTAATTTGACACTAATACCCTTTCTCTGTTTTTGAAGATTTAACAAGCTTGTTAGACAATTGAATAATTGAACGTATTACCATATCAATGAAGGATACTTCAAATTCAATTTTACAGTCATGAGCATAGCTTTGAAACACAAGAATATTCTATGCATTCACACGATAAGAATTCGCAATAATTTTTTGATAGTGAAAAGTCACATTATTACACAAATGAATTATAACCTCAAATTAACTAATGGAGTTGCAATCTACTCTCGTAAGTTAACCATAAATAATTGATCAGCTTGTTGTGCATCTGCTCCCATATCTACTGCATTTTCGTTATGGCGACCACCACCTGAATGAAAAAAGGGGATTTTTTAACCAAAGACATGTAAACTATAAAATGCTCTAAACCAAATTATATACAGAAGAAAGAATAGAAAAGAATCCGGATAGACATGATGAAAATCAAGAGAACGACAAGCTGAAACTCGATGACAATCAAAAGAATTCAGGTTTCACATAATTTGTTCAATTATTTTTGCTTTGAGTTTACAGGATCATGGGTCTACTCCATTTCCTAGTCAGCTCCATTTCCTTTCTTTCAATAGCAGGCCAAACCACTACAGGATCATGGGTCTACTCTACCGACTCTATTGGCTATTGGTCATAGTTTCCTGCTGTTTTGGCAGGAATACCAACGACTGAATTGCAACTCCAAAAGGCTCAGTTCAATGCAATTGTCTCCAACACAGCAGTATCCAAATCTAGTGCATAAAAAATTGATTCAGTGCATCAAAAACTCAGTTTTCAATAGCTTGTGATGGCGACCACCATCTGGGTATTCGAACCTAGGGTTCCCCTTTCTGGGTATATTCAGATTCAAGAACAAATAGGAAAAAATTCACAGATTAACCAACACCCATGTAATAAAGCACAAAGAAATCACGCACCTGCAATTTGTGGTAGGAGTACCTAAGAAGAGATCGTTACTGCGGCTCAATTAGCAGGAAGGAGAAGAGGCAGTGAAGAAGAGGACTGGAAAGAGGAGGTGGTGAAGAAGAGGATCGTGAAGAAGAGGAGGCGAGACAGTGAGGGCAGATTGGTAAAGATTTAATGGCCTAATCATTGAGCATGTTCAGTGATAAGTGATAAGTCAGCTATGGGTGACTTAAAATATTGGTCTATAATGAACCTATCACTTATTATTTTAAGTGGTAGAAAAAGTACGTTATCAAACGCACTTATTTTAAAACCGTTGAAAATTTTCAGTTTTAAGTGCTGAATTGGGTTATCAAACACACCCCAAGCCTCTCAATAAGTCGCATTCCAGTGCACAAGGCTTCTCCAATCGTGGGGTCTGGGGAGGGTTGACATACGGAGCCTTTTCCCCATTTCCATGAAGAGGCTGTTTCGAGTGTCAAACCTGTGACCTCCACATCACAATGGAGCGAGCAACCTTATCGCTGCGCCAAGGCTGACCCTGAATCTGTCATCAGATACAAATGACAGCCCTATACTATTTGATGGTCGTTGACTCTTTGGTGATCTTTGTTTACCCAGTCCTGCTGTTAATTGTCAGTCGACTTTGAATTTTTTTCTACACATTTGGGTTTGATACTTGTGTATCTGATCAAGTTAGTAGTAATATGATCACCATTAATGAGGTGGATATCTTTCATTGCAAAGTGCATCAGGAGTGATTTGGATTTTGGGGTAAAAACATAATTATAAAGACAACCCTCAGATATTAGTTAAGGGTATAAAATACAGTAACTCCCCTCAAATATCGACTCGTGGCAACTCAGTTCGTAGTCTAATTTACCTGAGTGGTACACCCCTCCAGATCACAAAACTGGGACAGATAAACCCCCTCGTTAATCTGCCATTATGGTATGGGTGGTAAACTAGCACGTGCTAGCCATGTGCCACTTTTACGCATTTTTAGGACAAAATGCCCACCTTAATGGAGTTCCATCCTTTTAGTCTCAAGACTAGATATATGCCACTTAATGACCGTCCAGTACCTAGATCTTCAAAAACCTTGTTGCCCCATAAGCATATAAAACAATCATCATTCATCACTATACATTATTGATCTCCTCTTTCAGTCTTTATACACATGACAGATTCAAAATAAATGGATGGCAGAAATCTTAGTCTATATGTATTAATGTATTCAAGCAGGCATTAACATTTTCCCAATCTACCAACATTTTACCAGAAATTTCACAATATTCTCCAAAAGTATTCTCATTATTTTCACAACTCTCTTGTATATCTGTGCACAGCATGTTACTTGCCCCAATTTTTCCCACTTCTTCATACAATTATAATTTTGTAGAGTTACTTCTTCAATTACATATTAAGACAAACTTACTAAGTAGATTTTCCACAATTTTCTGTAATACCTACACGTACACAAAATTTTGCCCCTTTATCAATTTTATCGTTGAATTTTATTCTTTCGATCAGTTACCTAGATTTGGTGGCTGTGAATTGGGATTGATGTGAATTATCTTCTTTAGAACCCAAAGAAAAGGATCTAGAGGATTCATCTGCCCGAAAAGTTGATGGAAGCCAGAAAATTTGAACGATTTCCTTAAATTGCTACCAAGTACCAGCTTATCCGGTCCAGTAACTGGATTTGGGTTGGTATTTGGAGGAACCTGTCTTACCTTAGAGGTAAGGCTTTAATGCCTTGGTCGAGGTTGAGGTTGCAGTTGCGGTTAATGGAGAATGTATGATAGAGGCTTTGGGTGCTGGTGGATGGTGGGGCGCAGGGCAAGAGAGTGGAGGTTTAGGGGTTTTGTTTGAAATGGGTTTAATAAATTTGAGTTACTTGAGCGTAAAATTGTCCTTTCAACATTTTCTGTTAACCACCATCAAGTGAGTTAGCTAAAGGGTTCACTTAACACGAGTTAAAAGATAAAGCGAGTGATCATCACGAGTCATTAGTTGAAGGGGTGTTTTGTATTTTGCCATTAGTCAAGTTGTTTCAACTATGCTCTATTAACACTTGTAATATTTTTTTTCCGAGCAGGTATATGTGGATACATTGGTGAAGAAAGCATATGAAAATTGGAATCAAGTTGTGGAGTATGATGGCAAGTCACTTTTAAGCTTTAAGCAACCTAAGAAGCCATCTCAAAATGAACTCCCAATAGGATCACTGGATTATTCAAATCCTGTGAACAATCATCTTTTGCCACCAAGGATGCCAATTTCTGTTTCCTTGGAGACATCTTCGATGGATCCAAGCCTGCTAATTGGAGGTAAGCAGTACCGGCATGAAAATATTTCTATGTGGCCATGATAACATTTAGTTAGTATAAAACCTTTTCCGTGTGTGGTAGATGAAGGCATCTTCTATGAGGATTGAATCTTGAGGGTGAAGGTTAGCTTTGCTTGTGCGGATGACTCGAGTGCTGCATTGACAGCCTCTGGAGGGGAGCCTGTTAGGGAGTGGTTTCATGAGGCTAAGAGTTGTATAGACTGGTGGGTGTCAACTGTCCACGAGAATTCGTTGATAATTCGTTGATCAATCCAATATGCCACTCGACTAAGGGAGTGATTTATGTAGGGCCGTGAATACCTTGGTAGAGAGTTGCAGTCCGAGTGTATGGAGTTTTGCCCTTACTGGCAACTCCTGCTCCTTTTCACCCCTTTTCTCGTGGTTTGTGGCTTCAGACTAGTGAAAACCAAATTATAGGAAGTTAGATCTTCTCATGGTTAGAGTAATGTTACTAGATTAATATCAGAACAACCAAAACAATACCCCGTGATTCAGCCAATGAGATTTTAACTTTTCTAGGTCAAAAGAATTCATTTTGAATACAGAAACTATTTTGGACAAGATATTTCCATTGAATAAGCATTTGAAAGGAAATTTCTGAGGTGGAGAGGATAATATGTATTTAGTTTACCAGCAAATCATACTTATGTATCATTTGGGCGGATCCATTTAAACCTTTTTCAGCTATATATATGTTCATGACGTAGAAATCCTTCATCTCCCTCTGGAATACGGGTTTTCCTTCTTAGGACCGCATTTTGTTTTGTTTCTAGTTGTTTCAACTTATCTGTTTCTTTCGTCAGGTAGTTTGGTTGTGCTAATGCATTTGTTGAATTAGATGTTCACTTAATCTGAGTTCTACCGTCTCTTGTTAATCTGATACTTCCTAAGCTTCCAATGAAAATATAGGATTATTTGCACCTAAACCTCAAATTTTGAGGTCATGTGCGCAAATAACCTTACTATTTCTACTTTGGCAGCCAACACCTTTGGCTTTCAGTTTCACGCAGCATTCACCAATTGACGATTTGATATCAAATTTATTGTACGTCTGTCGACTTGCAGGGCTGAAATCGTCACTTCCTGTCTTGTTTCTATATTTGAAGCCACATCAGCTCTCCATCATCTTCTTCTTTCTCCTCCCTCCCCCCACTCCCTGAGCACCACCACCGTCTGCACACCAAACGACCACTGCCGACATCACACAACCACCAATATCTAAATCAAGCACATAAGGAAGGAAATGATCACCCACCAAAAAACATGAGAAAAGCAATTGAAACCGTTTTGGACATGGAATCACCAAAAAAGAATAGCCCATTTATAGGTTGAAGACAGAGAAGATGATTAGCACTGAAAGCCATCACCACCACACATCCACTGTCAAGGCCACTTTGTAACTTCTCTCAAACCAATTTTTTTTTTAATTGTTCGACCCTCCCCCTTCCTTTCTCGGCCACTGCTCTCTTCCTTACCCTCCACTATCTCCAACTCCGCCAGATCCACCACACCAAAAAGACACCATAAGTGCCACCACCAACTCTACAGCCTCGCTGTGATCAATCTGATTCCACCAGCACGCCATGCTCGACGGCGGGGCATCTGGTTTGTGCAAAGTCCTTTTTCTTGAACGATTTTATGTAAAAATGTTCGTGTACTTTTTATGTGGGTGCCGATAAACCCAGACACAAGAAGGGGCGTGGTTGACACCAAATTGAGGGATTGGTTGACGCTAGTGCAATAGTGCCTTGGTTCTTTCCGTGCAAAATTTGATTGGCCTTGCTTGCTTCTCAAAGGAAGTTACTAGATTGCCCGTAGAAACTTTACAAGTCTTCAAGAAAATTGGATTCAGACCATCAATTGGTGAATGCAGCATGGAGCCAAAATTAGAATGGTACGGTGATTGGTGCACATGACTCCAAAGTATGAAGTTTTGTGTGCAAATAATCAAAAAATATACGGGGAAGGCTTATATTCAATTGATTTTATGCTGGGTTTGCTGTTGATTTGAGGAATTGGAATTGGATAGATACTAAGACGATTATAAGAAAACTTTTCCTAAATTACAATCCATGGACCACAAGGCACTCCAGGTTCTGTAGTTAAAATAACCTAAATATCCTCTCAGCCCTCTAAGCCTAAAGCAGCATAAGCATAACGACATAGATTCGATTTAACTTGAAACATGTCTCCACATGTTTCGAGTATTAACAGTAGGAAATCAATTAAAACATTTCTTGTTGGTTCCTTGTGAAATATCTGTTGATCAATGTGAAACATTTGGTTTGTTGGTTGAAGATTGTGGTGCCATTGCGGTATTGAACATATATTAACACTTCCATGCCGTGAGTAGTGACATCTGTACAATAGGTCTAGAAGTCGTTTTATCACTCAAGATGTCCATCTAATGATAAAAGAGGTTCGAATGTACCTGAAAGTTTGACGTCACATAAACTGACATTTGTATATGCTTCATGCTACATAAGTTAACCATGAACTTTTGATGCTACAATAGGTTTGTTAAGGTTACATCTTCTTTTGTGGTGATTGCTGTCTCTGTCTCTCCCCTTCCCCCTGTCTCTCTCCCTGTGTCCCTCCCCCCTCCTTCTGTGTGTGTGTGTGTTTTTGATCATGCAAAGATGTGCGCACTGGTATTCGATGCTACCCCACCAAAATCCCATTGCCAGTTTCAGGTTATGAAGACAGTTTGGCAACCAGATTCCCGACCCAGTCTCAGCTTGTGAGTTGCAATACTCGCAGCCAATTTGATAGCTCTTCACATGATCAACAAGTCAACCAAAGTGCCAGGTACAATAACAGGATTGGACTGGCCCTCGGTCACTCGCAATCATCATCATTCCAGACAGCTGGCCCGTCTATTCAGCAGCCCAATCTTAATCCCTTTGAGGAGTGGTCACATAACCGGGACAAGAGTGTTGAGGACTTCGTGTCTGAGGATGAGATTCGCATTCGAAGTCACGAGATGCTTGAGAACGAAGATATGCAGCATCTGCTTAGACTCTTTAGTCTGGGAGGTCATGCCTCTGTTAGTGTGCCAGATGATGGGTTTGCCTTCCCATCATACATGCCATCACCGTCATCGAATTTCAGTTATGATGAGGATCGTAACCGTTCAGGAAAAGCTGTTGTGGGGTGGTTGAAAATCAAGGCAGCAATGAGGTGGGGCTTCTTTGTCAGGAAGAAGGCAGCCGAAAGGCGGGCACAGATTATAGAGCTTGAAGATGAATAAAATCCACTGAAGCTGTTGGGTTTCGTGTGTTGAGCCTCTCTATTTTCTGCAATTACTTATTGACAGTTGCAGAAATTCTTCAGGGTAGACTAGGGCCATCAACTGTTTTTTACATCGAGGATGTAAAAATATCCATGTAAAATTGCCTGTACAGTTACTCGTTGTGCTCGTTATTAACTAATTTGTTAATGATTATGTACTGGATGAAGACTGATTTAGCTTTAATGACATTTGCGATTGCTTCTTGTGTAGAAAGCGGATTAAGGTCCTCTACTGTCCAACATATCTGCTGTAATAGATTTAGTGACTAAAGGTTGACAAGATATTTCGTTGTAGTTGCTTAAATTTATTATGTTAGTTTTTCCTCATTGAAATGCATTAGTAATATATATTTTTTTAAATAACAGTAGTGTTGTACAGTAGAGAAATCTAGTTTATACAAAGTAGAAACTGATTTGTATTCTTAAGTTCTACTACCTTATCTCAACGATGATGATGGTGTGGAAAATTGTGAAGGGAATTTACTGATTAAGCTTCATGGTTCTTCCAAAGTGTTGGATTAAATCACACTTGCTATTACTTGAGGTTTGAGTTTATTACATTCGGCATCCCTGTGGTTTGCATAATTACGCCAACCTTCCCTATTGGTGGATGGTGTTAATTTTTGGCTTTAAGTGACTTGATTGCATTTACAAGGATAACCAATTTTTTCAAATGTTAATCCTAACTTAACCAACCAACCACCGATTACCCACCTTCCTTCCCTATCCTCTCTCCACCAGCAACCTCACACCTGCCATCCACCACCATTCTCCACTAGCTGCCATTACCACAATCCTCCAGAGACAAAACCCACCACACACTCACTTGTCACCTACCCACCCATCCCTCGTCGCCCACCAACTCCCTCAACACAAACCCACCATACACAAACATGCACATCCCTGTGCATGGGCACGCGCACACACCCGCATTCCCCCTCCCTAAATACACACAATTGGCAGAAAAGTTTTGTTAAAAAAGAAAGAGAAAGAGACGGAGAAGCTGTTAAAAGGTGGGGGCAATGATCCTAAAAAATAGGAATAGGTTTCTTAATGGTTTTACAAATTACCTTTTTGACGTGATTTGAAAAAAAAAACCTACTCTAGACTAGTTATTTTAACTGTGGATTTGGAGGCCCCAGTCCCCAGTTCACATCCTTTTGTGAATTTCACAAATCCACTTTCATCTAAAGAAGAGGTTCCTTTCAAAGAATTTCTAAGTACCTTACTAAAGTGAAATCTCCAGTTTAATCCTCAATCCAAACACACTATTAATGCTTGTTCATGAATACTCACATCCGTTTTGTCCAAATGGCAAGGAGAGGATTCTTACCAGGAGGAGTTAGAGCTCACCGATGCTAGGTTCTACTAGTAGGGTGCTCCTAGGAGGAGTTTTACCTGGAGGAGGGTGTTGTTTCGGCACCATATGGATGTCGAGGCTCACATCTTGGAGGCCCCTCCCATAGAGATGTATCAAATGGGGACCTTGGACAGGGGTTGAGACAGAGTCTGACTCGGGGGATCACTTTGTCCTCCTTGAGATGTCCGAACAATCCTCGTACTTACGAGGCATTCGTGCGAGAGGACTTAGCTCATTATTCAACCATGGAGCAGGCAAAGAAGACCCAGCATGCTAGGGTGGCCTTGGGCCGGAAGGGCAAGGGTAAGAAGGAGGAGGAGTCCACGGAGGGGATTCCGTTCCCTTCTTGGACAATACCTATGTTCTTGAGGGGCAAGGGCCATGAGATGGAGCTGATCTCGAGATCAGACAAGGACAATGATGTGTGAGGGCTCAAAGAGCTTGCTCGCCTCCTCACTTTGTGCAATTTGATTTTTTTATGCTTTGCTTTTAATCCTGACTTTCTTTTTCGTAGGTTCTGAGCTTAATGCTGAAAGATGCCTACTAGATGATCCATAGTTTGAAAAACATATTATCCATCCTGCAGGACTTGCTAGAGGTGTGCGGGCCATCTATAGAGATGAAGGGTTTGGCCTTTACATGGGCAAACTCTACAAAAACTCTATCAATACTGACTAATCAGCCAGTTAGTCGGTGAAATTGGTAAATTTTTCTAATTTTAGGCCTAAAACCGGCAGGTTGGTCAGAAGAAAAATCTATTTTTTGAGTAAAACCAGACAGTTGATCATATCAATTTCCAAAAATATTCAAAAGATTAGGAAAATCAGCCGATTTATCAAAAACTGTTCGATTTGTCCGATAAGGTTTTCTGATTTTTAAAGTTTTGAGTCTTATCTCTATATAACTTGGGGTTTCCTCCTTATATATATTTGAGACTCATCCTTTAGCGGAGGCATTTGACTTTCATCCTCTCAAACAAATTCTCAGTGGCCTCTGAAGACAACCCCACAATCTTTGAATTTCAATTTCAAGCCTTCATTGATTCCTTTAACAATGTAGAGCTTATTCATCTTGATGGATGCTTCTGTCTAAATCCAGTCATGAGTTTGTGCATGGTGGTTATATATGAAGACATTCTTCGAGTTGTGTGCAAATTTTAGGATTCTCAGGGTTATGTTTTTTGATTCGGCATGGATGATCTTTGCCCTATGTAAGAAGAGTTCTCAGCTTTGGTGAATTTCCGTGTCAATTTACCCGTTGCTATTCCAGTCATACAAGATTACTATGTTTTATCCCTCATGAGCTTGACAAAAGTTAGCGAAGAGCGAGCTAGGTCATTTATCCAAGGTGAGCATATTCTGCTTTGTCCTCTGATTGAATATTTTTCTGCCAAATCGCATAACCATAGTTTGCAATTTGCGAGTGGTTGGGTGTAGGCTCTGGGGTTGTCTCTGGTGGCCAAATATGTTACCATTGTGGGCTAGGGGTTACTGATGTAAGACTGGCTAAGTTGATACCCCAAGTCTCTGAGAGTGATAACCCTAATCTCGGTACTGGTGGATGGAACCATATATGTCATTACCAAGGTGTATAGGGAACCAAGTGCTGCATTTAGGGGTAGCCCTTTGCTTCTTTACATGTGGTTTTTGGATCATATGCGATTGATAGATAAACCCCTTGAGGTGAGGTATCGTCCTAGTTTTTTCCACTCCAGGCCTTTACTTTTTGAGGACCGTTCTGATAGAGATGATTGTACCCACTTTTTTATGTTTAGGAATCCAAGAATATCTTCTGGTATTATGATTGATGGAAGCCCCATGGCCCTACTCTTTGGACTTTTGGGTATCATTGTGTCTGCATTTTGGGACTCTGCTCTACATTGTTCTACTTTGCTTGTCGCATTCTGAGGTAATTCGGTTATGAGAAAGTTAGTTCGAACTCTTACGATGATTTTGCTATGGGAGAGATCTTAGCCTTTCACTCATCAAGGCTGTTTCCCAGGGTTGGGGCTCTCCACCTTATGCTCACAGTTCTATAGAGGTTAGGCCACTTCTAACTGATATAGAGCCGGCTACTTTTTTGTCTGATGCTCATATCCGATGTCTTTGGCCCTCATTTAGAAGGTGTTGGCTATTGAAAGCAGACTGTAGGCAGAAGTGAACTGATATTTTTTGAGTACCTGTGAAATCAAATGTTTGGGGTGAACTAAATAGGAAGCTCGTGCTGCAATAGGTTTAGCACCCAATTTGCCCAACTCTGGTGAGTCTTTCTAGAGTATAATTCAAGGTTTCGTTGCCCCTAGACAAAGCAAGAAGTTCGAGTCACATGGACTCGGTGGTCTTGGATTAGTTTGCCTCTTTTTGAAGACAAGTTCGTTGTAGACCGGAATCCAAAACGGTCTTTGCATATTGATGAACTTCTTGTCTTTCCTAGTCATTTAAGAAGAGGCACCAAAAAAGGCAACTGACTATCATGACTACCCTTGACCAAGAAGACAACATAAATGTTTGTACAGAAGGCCAGTTTGACTGAAAGCGTGGAAAGGGGGCAAAAGTTGGGAAAGTGGGAAAAGGTTCAGCGGCTGACATAGAGATTCTAGAGGATATGAAGGATATGATCCGATACCTCAGAGGTTGACTTATAAGAAGGATAAGCAGAAGTTCAGCTCGATCATACTTCTAGAGTAGGATGATCATCCACCCTCAGGGAAGAAGAAAGGAACATGATGGTAGCTTATTTTTAGGTTGCTAATAGGACTTAGAAGTTTTTCTTTTGCCCTATATTTTGAGTGGGCCACCCTTTGCAGGTTTTTATCCTACTGGACTTTTTATTATTTTTTTCTAGCATTTTTTTCTTTAATATATATTTCTTTTTGTTTTTCCCTAACTTTTGCCTAGGTTGCCCTTTTTAGGGTTTTCGTCCAAGTGGACCTTTTCGCCCCCCTCAACAATGTAATCCAATTCATAGCCAGCAGAATAAAAGTTTTTTATTAAAATTTGACTGCACCTGAGGCTTCCTTATGGGCTGCCTACCTCTATCTGATATGTACACTGAAATGTGCGTGCTGAGTATTGTTCTTAAAGGAGGATCGAGTCATTTATAGTTGTCACGACCCGAACCCACGGGTAAGCCCGTGTGCTAAGCACGTGACCGGCCACAGGCCCATTCAAACACCTGCCAGGGCTCTGCCAGGCCTTACTACAATCCTGTGACTCCAAATTTTTTTTTTTTTCTGATTTACGGACCTCCAAAAATTCGAATAACACTCTCATTACATGTCTTTAAAACTTATAAAAAAAACTCGAGGAGACCCAAGCTCCTTACATCAGTTCAAGCAGAACGTAAATGAACCTAGACTAAAATGTTCGAATAGTGAACACTCATTATTCTAAAAGTTCTCTTCAGGCACTACTCCCCCGTGTGGCTCATATGGCTCCGCTTTCCTTAAGTCGTCACCTGAAAAATAAGGAATGAGCGAAAGCCCAGCAAATACACCAGCCATGTTCCTAAAATAAGTTTGGAATTTCTAAAACATGCCATGGGTTTTCTTTCAATAAGTCAAACATTCAATTATTGTCATTCGTAAAAAAAAAATGTCTTTCATATACATATACACATATCCATGAAATTTCAGAAGAAAAGATGTTCAAATCTGAGTACAACCATCATTCATTCCATTCACGTCAGAAACATATATTTCTTTTCGTAGGTATGCTGCGGTCAGCGTACGAGCCCCCCTGACTAGGGCCCGAAATCCCTCCTACACCCGGGATAAAATAATCATGTGGACGCAAGGGCGCACCACCAGCCATAGTACTATGCATCAACGTATGAGCCCCGTTGACCGGGCCCGAAATCCAACATTCCCCCGTTGGATATGGGGCACAGCAACCAGGACAAGTTTTATTGCTCATTAACATGTACTCAGTAAAATTTTATGACTCACACGACATTCCATGGCATTCTTTCAAATTATATTTCTCGTCAAATATTTTAGAAATAAAACATATGCAGAATAAATCTTTGAACTTCAATTGATCAAAACATAAATACATATTATAGGTTTTGCAAATAAGTATACGGAGGAACATGACAGGGTACTTACCTGGATAGCTACGCAATGCTGCCAAATCTCGATCAATATTCTTTGAATAAACCTAGATTAGCATTCCATATGTTAGAACACAATCTATACTACAATACTATAAACCTAATATCAACTACCCACCACGTGCTTACTTCTAATCCCGAAATCATGCGACTCGAAACGTATTCCACACACGACCAACGTAGCTACCCGGAAATCCTATACGCTACTTAACGCGTAACTATATTCCAAAATTTATAATAAATTTCAATAAAATACTTTTATAGCTTAAAAAATTAATAAGAGTCAAAATATGATTTTTCTGAAATTTTGAATATTTCGAAATAAAATAATTTCTTTAAATACAATAAAATCTCATAAATTGCCAAAAATACTTCTAGCTGCAAACTAAGTCCCAAAATTTTTATATTAACTTTTAAATATGTATAAAAATTATAAAAATATAAATCAGAAATTAAAAGGCATTAAAACTATTTTTCAAATATTCATTTTGCTAAAACTAATGCGATATGGAAACCATAGCAAATAAACTCCAAAAATTATCAAATTCAAACTGAGTCTTGTCTATACCAAAAAAATATTACCCTAATTTTTCCCAGAACATTTTTAGGATTTAAAGGATCCAAGAGAATTTTCCAAATCTGAAATTTCAGAAAATACTAAAAATTCATACGATCTCAGAAAATTATGAAAGTTTGCCGAAACTTCTAATATAGCCTATCGTACTATACTGTAAATTTTCAAGTTCTAATGATAAGCGTGCGCTAACATATACACGTGTCGATCTAACGTTAACCCAAATTTACCCGCTCTGTATTTCTCTTCTTCTTCCCTTAAAACCAAACACACATGTATAGACCACGCTGCTGCACCCATTCCCCTCTTGCACTCATCTACACTCACCCACATCCACACAACACAAACATGAACCACGCACAAAATTCCTCTCCACCAAAACTTCCCACAAACCCCTCAAACACTCACATATTCACATAGCAAGCACACAGGCACTAAAAGAGACTGCCTTAATGGCAGTCCTCCCTCTCCTCCCTTTCATGTACACAAAACCCACTCAAGACACACCCACAATGCCCCTTGTCCCACGGCTGCTATGGAGCTTCCTTCTTCCTTCATTTCACCCACGAACACACATAAACACACAACACATACCTGAGCACATGCACTCACAGCTGCTGTCTTGGCAGCTTCACCACTTACACATCACCCATGTTCACAACCGTATACACATGCTCCCAAATTCAAACACACAAACACCCATCACCCTCGTCAATATACCCACAAATATGCACCAATTTCATTGCTACACCACCTTCATTCTTGTTGGTTATCCTTACATACACCACACACTCATTCAAATGAACCCACATATACACTCACATATACTACACCCATGCACCCAGTGAGTAACCACACTTACAGACCCATATGCACCCACACATATACCCTTACCATTGCATTCGTCCAGCTCCAAGAAGAACCTGTCCAACGAGCCCAATAAACCTTTCTTTTTCCACATTACTCCCACAGATTTCATGCGTAAGGCTCACACATGTATATAACCCTTTGTAGATCCGTTAACCTATACACTAACCTTGCCACTATTATCCTTACCCATCTATAAAATACATAAACCCTTGGTTTGTGATCTGCGTTTTCGGCATAACTTTCCACGCACATATATACACACAGCATGAACACACATTCATCTACCCGAACAAACACATATGGGGCTGTTTTGGCAGCCCCTCCTTCACCTCTACATGGCTGTCCTCATGTTTTCCTTTGGCAAAATTGCGGTTGCGCCAGAGTATTTACTTATCGCAGCCCACACTCCAACGATACCGCGCCGCACAAGCTGTCCTACAGCCGTTTCCCTTCCCCTTTTCCCTCAATTCTCACACGCCACAAACACAGCACTACTACTGCAATTCAGCCCCACTGGCAGCCTCCCCCTTTCTCCTATTTCCCTTTTGTTCATACCATACGATCATTAACAGCGCCACCACGCACGGCAGTCGCGCTGCCTTCCTTCTTCTTCTCCTTCGCACACTAACACCCACAATCTTCTTACGTCAACGGAATATACTAGACTCATGCATACTATATACAACATCCACCACGACAACAGCCTAGGACACTCTAAACCCATATAGTTTACACACCAAAATGTATATTTATGTAGCTCTGTATATTCAAAGAAAACTCACCGGAAGGATTAGTCGATCTTCCGCAAGGTTGCCTGCTTCTTTCTTTTTCTTAGTGTCCCTTTTTCCCTCTCAACCGAGCTCCAGAATAGCAGGAACAAATCTTGATGCGGCTTCTTATAGAGACTATGCAAAGACTAGGGTCGGCTGACCCTAGTACTAATATATGTGTATATATATCCATGGTAGAAAACCCTAGGCTGAAATTTACAATTAAAACCTCCCTCCCTTCTTAATTTGCTAATTACACGCAGTCTACCGGAACCCTTTTTTTTTGTTATTATTAAAAGGCCCAAAGAGTTTACTTTGAAACTTCTATGTGTTTAAGAAACTTTTTACGGTGTTACCCAACCCGCTACTATAGTCGCCGCTAAAAGTTGTTAAGAAAATACATTGATGTTTAGTAAAAATTATTGTTGCTATAAGTCGCTAATTAAAATACTGATGTTAAGTTAAAAGTGTTGTCGCTAACTATAAAAATGTCGCTATAAATCGTTCCAAATAATATGCCAACACTAGGTAAGAATTCATCGCTAAAAGTTTATTCTGGTCCGAACGAGTAATAATAACTCTAAAAGAAACTTTTTGGGGTAGCCCCAATTGATGTTCTCACTGATGTCCTGTAGCCCCAGAGAGCATAGGGAAACTTATTCGGCCAGCTCCGACAGGAATCTATCATTTTACTTAGCACAATTTTGATGTTATTATTGGCGGCTTCTACAACCCATTAGTATGTGGTCGGTAAGGTGAGAAGCAATGCCAGATTATACCATATTCTTTAGCTTTGACATGCGAACCACTGTCTAAACTCAATTCGCGAGGCACTCCATATTGACAAATAATTTTAGTCTGTATGAATTGAGCCACCTTTATGGCATTAAGCACAGGGTATG
Source organism: Escallonia herrerae (assembly GCA_033070095.1). Lineage (NCBI taxonomy): Eukaryota > Viridiplantae > Streptophyta > Magnoliopsida > Escalloniales > Escalloniaceae > Escallonia > Escallonia herrerae. Next base: position 173,908 of record JAVXUP010001454.1, on the reverse strand, counting down.
AATTGGCCTCCACCCACTTCGTGAAGTAATCTACGGCCACCAGTATAAACTCATGACCATTATAAGCTTTAGGACTAATCTTCCTGTCACATCTATTCTCCAAACTAAAAAGAACCATGGAGATGTCATGTTGTATCACGAATAAGGGGGGGGGGGGGGTGTTGCAAATTGGCATACACTTAGCATTTATGGCACCTTCTTACATGTTCAATGCAATCTCTTGCCATCGTACTTCACTAGTATCATTGTCAAAGGACTTTCTTCGCTAACATGCGTCCATTCATGTGCGGTCCACACTCACCCAAGTGTATATCTTTCATGATCTGATGGCCTTCTTTCTCTGTAACCCACAGTAAATGCTTTTCATTGTAGTATCTCTTACATAAGGGCTGGTCAGACATGATATATTGTGCTGCCCATTTCCTCAAAGATAAATGGCCTTTCACGGAGGGGATCTGTCGGAATATTTGCCATCTCGATAAGGTTCTGGATATCTGTGTACCATGGTTTGGTTATCTCAACTTCCTTTATCGGTACCATCATAATGCAATAAGTTAATCAATTTCTTTTCTAAATCACAAACAATCTACTTCTTATCCTTTGGGTATTTTCCCATCAATAAGAGTGTTTCTAGAGCATCGACAAAGTTGTTCTTAAGTCGGGATAAGTAATGGAACTCTACATCCTTGAATTGGTCCACAATTGTCTCTAAATGTGCACGGTATTCTTGTAGAAGCTCGTCTCTAATCCTCTACAACCCTGTATCTAATATATGATCAATGCTGAATCACCGCATACAATAATCTTTCAGACTCCTAGGCTCAGAGCCATCTCTAACCTAATGATACACGCTTTGTATTCAGCATTGTTGTTAGTACTGTCAAAAGTCAATTTGATGACTATGGGCGAACAGGAACTGTCTGGTGAGATAAGTAGTATTCCTACTCTGAAGCCCTTATAGTTAGTGGCTCGATCAAAATATAACTGCCACCTGGACTTCGATTCCTTGATGAAAACTTTCTCGTTAGCGAAATTTTCCTCCACCAACTAGTATCTTCTATCGACAATTTGCTAGCAGATTGACCATGACCTTTCCTTTTATGGACTTTTGGGTGACATAGGTGATGTCAAACTTGAAAAGCAATAGGAGCCACCTCGCTTGCGATTAGATGAGACTACCTTTTCAAAAAGATATTTTAGAGCAAAAAAAAAAAAATTTGCCGTAACGTCTTGTTACACAGACTAACAATACACATGTTTTCTCCAAAGCCGAGTAATTCATCTCTCACTGGGTCAACTTCTTACCGGCATAATACATGGCTCTCTCGACTAATGACTGCTCCAAATGTTAGGCCAACATTGCTCCAACTACACTATCGTTTACAAGGCTCAAGATGGGAAGGACACTTAGGTATTGTATTATATTGTCAAAAGCTTCTTGGCATAAGAATTTCCACTCTTTTGCCAAATTTCTCTAATAATCTGAATACAGGCTCACATATTATGGTTAACTCGGATATCAACCGGCTGATGTATTGGATTCTACCCAGGAATCCTCGGATGTCTTTCTTGATCCTAGGTGGGTACATCTCCACTATGGCCTTAATCTTAGCTGGGTCGACCTCTATGCCACCTTTTTGCCACTAGTATGAGGGGCTAAATTAGCCGCTCATACTATATCGCTAAAAATTGTAGCCCTTCTATTTTCTTGACCATTAGATGATTATTTAGACACGTAGAAGCACGAGGCGTTACATGGTTTACATAATTAAATGACCTTTTTCTACGATAATATTTAAAAAATACTAGCTCCACATCACCATTCTCCTTCTCAATAACAAATTTAGGTCCGACTACAAAAGCATACTCCACCACCATTCGTCCAACCGTCAATCTAGGGGAAGCCATAATGCTCCTTCAACAATTCTAGGCATCAATAAATCTTTCTTAGAATTAAATTGTTGAATGTCTTCAGGTATATCCCTATAGGGAAGGCAATTACGAACAACCTACTCTATTTGTTGGACAACCTACATACTAGCGTCCTTACATTCAACTTACTTCTTGTCCTTACATTCAACTTCCAGCCTTTCTATTATTCGGTTAATACTGCTAGTTAGGGACTCTAACTGAATTGTCGATTCGTCCCTTTTCCCCATCACTTGGAAGTACCTTCTCTTCCAAAAGTTCATCAAAACTCTACTCATTCTCACCCTCGGCTCCTCATTTCTCCATTCAAGGTTTACATAATAAAAGTGTTCAGCCTCATCCATCTCTCCAATAGGTCCTTCTAATTCAATTCCTATCGGACTTTCATCTGGTTCTTTCAACTCTAATTTCATCTTATCTAGATCCTCATGAGGGTCTTTCCGAACTCTAAGTCAACTAGTGTTTTTTCTATTATATTTCCTACAGCAATAGTAGGAATGCCGAGGTCATAAATAAATATGCCTTAGCTAAACTTGGCACGCATACCCCAACTATCATATGTTTAGCCAAGGTACTAAAATTTCCTTTTAACTCCTCTCATCGGCAACTTAGGCATTCCATCAGGCACTTTTACAATCTAAGGAAACATATGCCTAGGCTATGGTACCACCTTGCGACATCCTCAACCTGGTGACACCACCCTGGTTGAGTTGTCTATCATACTCATATCATAACCCTTTGCGGAATACAAAGCAACTGCTACATTAACGACCATTTATCAGAATGCTATCAACATTCTGTGCAGTCATAAAAACGCAACTGCATCTTAGCGCATCATTAATAGATGCTCCAAAAATGCGTCCTTACAAAATTTTCTTAAAAACGTACATCATTTTGTAGCGAGAGACTTTCCAGTGTTTAAACAACATAAATATTTTAGCGTAATACATGACTGCAGTTGTGTAGCTCCTCTCGACGAAGCCCACGGCTCAAACCTTGCCTTATCTTTCCTAGCTTGTCTCATCTTGCTCAACTTATCACCTCGCTTAACTTTCCTAGCTTGTCTCCTTTTCCCTCGTAGAGGTTTCTCCTTGGTTAATCTTATAACCTGAAATAACACATATAAGGAATGAGCGCAAATTGCCTAAAAGGTGGCGGTTTCCATCGTCTTCGTGCTATTACAAGAAAGAGGGAAGGTAATGCCATTGAGGCGTACCTCCCCAACGATAGTCAATGGGCTTTCTCAAGTATCAAAGATAAAAACACATTCACTGGTAGTGGTGGTAGTGGTTGCAAAAGTAAACATCAATGAAACACAAATAATTAAAGTCATTAACATCAAATAAGATCTATTGTAATGCAGATTCAGACTAGTCTCGACAAACTTTATCGTCATGCCTCCTTTTTGTCAGTGATCAAATTTCATAGGCATCCTCATTTCGATGTCCCATTATATGAGGTCTTCATCCCTTATTTCTGCCAGTAGATCAATTTTTCTAGGCCATCCTTATTTTGATGTCCCGTTATACGAGGTGTTCAACTCGAACTCATGTAATTAGAAGAGACACTGTCATCAAGAAAGGAACTCGTATAGAGTGTTTGTTCTTAACTGCGTTACAGCTTAACAACATGGCTTCATCAACAGGGCGGACTAACAAAATTATTCTACCTTAAGTCCACAAAAGCATAACTCAAGCAAGAAGTACCGGGTCACAAGATTAATCAGTGCTCAGACATAACAACAAGAGTTCAAGCATAAGCATCATTAACAAGGCGAACTTGGGATAAACTTTACCATAAGTCCTCAATAGCGTTCTTAAATAGGAGAAATATCGGCCATTATTCCAGAATAACAACACAGTAGTCTCTGCATAACGTCAACAACATTGACATGTATTCTAATCGAATCAATTCTTTGCGTACAAGGAACCGCATTATCTTTACCTGGTTGGCTTTTAGCCGATGAAACTCACAACCTTTGATTGCAACGAGTGGGATCACCTGATCAAATAAGACCTTACACGTCATACACCATTTAAACACACACACACACACACACACACACTCTTTATTCTACTCATTCCCCATTCAACAGTTCATAACATCTTACGACGGCTAGTTATTTTTTATCCGAGAGCCGAATCCTTAACCTAGCCCAAACAGTGCATTTGTGATAACGAACTCCCTAGTTTGAGGCGTACTAGCATCATCCCTCTACTCCCGTCACTCTGGACGCTTAATTACATGCGTTCACAAGATTTCAACGCTGGGATGAAAAATTACCAAAATACCCTCTAACCTAGGTAAAGTTACAAAAATATGCATTGGCAGTAATTGCCCCAACGAAAATTTCAAAACATCTTTTAAGCAAACTACACTGATTTTTTGAATTAAAAAGCCATTTGGAAAATTTTTGCCCTAAAACCCCTAACCGACATCTAACAGAGCGCTCGAAGGCCGGGTCTAACTAAAAATTGCCATCAGCTTCGAAATGCCCCAATATTTTAGAAATTGAAGTTTCTCATTGAGGTTTGCATAAAATTTCTCGAGAAAATTGCCTTGCTTTATTGTTTAAATCAACCGTGAAATCATTTCACAGACAAATTCATTTGACACCCTTCGCCATCACGGAAAAATCTCAAGTTTTCCTGCATCGTAGTTTTTCTGAAAATATCTAGGGTTTCTTTTTTGCACTTAGCCAAAAATCTGCTCAGAACTATTTTTAAAATTTGAATAGTGAATTGTCTAAAAATTAACTTCCTATAACAACAATTACGGTTACCATTCATGATTACTCACAAATCCACACACTTCTTCACTCTAAAACACGCACATTTTTCTTCCTCCCCCCTATGCGGAGCACACACCCACATAATTCATCACACCCACAATTTCACATATCCATATCCCGTCTCCGGGACACCCGCCCGACACTCGCCCATGCGTTGTCTCCGTGATGTTTGTCGCCACGCCCGTGCGCCATTCTCATGATGCGTGCCCCCGGCACCAAGTATTGCTCCGTGACATTCGTCGCCGCGCCCGTGTGCCATTCTTATGATGCGTGCCCCCGACACCAAGTATTGCTCTGCGACGTTCGTCACCGCGCCCCGTGCACCATTCTCATGATCTGTGTCCCTGGCATCAAGTATTAATCCGCGATGTTCGTCGCCGCGCCCATGCGCCATTCTCATGACATGTGCCCCCTGCACCAGGTACAGTCTCTCAACAGTCGTCGCTCCACCCATGTGCCACAATCATGATACATGCCTTCAGGCATCACACTTATTCACCACACCATGCGCCGCCGCCATGGACTTGGAACATGCTTTGACCCACTCTCCGGAGTGTGCAGCATTTTGGGGGCTCTGTTCATAGTGCTCTGGCACGAGGACCCCTCGCAGCGGGATGGACTCGTTACACAAAGTCATCGCCGCCACGGGATAGGCTCGTTACCACAAAGCCATCGCCATCACAATCATGGGGGGCTTCATTCGTAGTGCTCCTGCATGAGGACCCCTCGCAGCGGGATGGACTCGTTACCACAAAGTCATCGCCACCACGGGATGGGCTCGTTACCACAAAGCCATCACCGTCACAATCACGGGGGGCTCCGTTCGTAGTGTTCAGGCACGAGGACCCCTCGCAGTGGGATGGACTCGTTACAACAAAGTCATCGCTGCCACGGGATGGGCTCGTTACCACAAAGCCATTGCCGTCACAATCACGGGGGGCTCCCTTCGTAGTGCTCTGGCACGAGTACCCCTCGCAGCGGGATGGACTCGTTACCACAAAGCCATCGCCGAGTTCATTCCGGGGGGCTCCGCTCGTAGTGCTCTGGCATGAGGACCCCTCGCAGCGGGATGGGATCGTTACCACAAAGCCATCGCCGCCACGGGATGGGCTTGTTACCACAAAGCCATTGTCGTCACTATCACGAGGGGCTCCGTTCGTAGTGCTCCGGTACGAGGACCCCTCGCAGCGGGATGGACTCGTTACCATAAAGTCATCACCGCCACGGGATAGGCTTGTTAGCACAAAGCCATCGCCATCACAATCACGGGGGGCTCTGTTCGTAGTGCTCCGGCATGAGGACCCCTCACAGCGGGATAGGCTCGTTACCCTAAAGCTATCGCCGTCTTCATTCCGGGGGGCTCCGTTCGTAGTGCTCTGGCACGAGGACCCTTCGCAGTGAGATTGGCGACTCCTCTGGGACACTATCTCCTCCAGGGTGCCTGCGTGACTGGCTTACCTGCTCCGGCTCTGGGGAGTCGCGTTGGCACCCGTAGGGATTATGACCCCCGGGTCAGTTCGAGACAGGAGCAGGTCTTCGGAGGGCTTCGTACCTAGTCCACTTGGCCGCTGGGCGTCGGGTCTTCCCCACCGCTGCCAAGCCTGTGGGATTCAGTAAGGGCTTGGATTGGTGGCTTGGGCAGCGGGCTTACTCTGATCATGTTGTCACAGTGTGGTTAGTCTTCTCGGACAGGTAGAGCGACGTTGTGCGAGGCAGGCAACGCGAATTTGGGAACCGGCAGTGCAACGGAGAACGGTATTTTAGACCCCTTGGTGACGTGTCACTCCTGGGGGATGACATGTGGCATTTTATGACATAAGCACACTGTTTCCTATAAATAGTGAACTTTACAACTCAAAAAAGGGACTTTTGCTCATTCTTACAAAATCACTTTCTCACTCTAGAATTTGGGAGCTCTTGGATTCTAGTGAGAGAAACATAACTTTGGACCGTAACATTGGACCCCGACTTGGACCTTGACTTGGACTGTTGACTGTCAGCCCTGTTCACCTCGGTCTCGTCTCCGCAGCACTGTCATTCCTCAAGGCCTGTTTGTGAAGCCTTGCTCTCAGCCCTTACTCCGCCCTTGCTGTCTCTCATTTTGTACACTTGGAAGCTGACTCGGACTGCAGCCTTTGTGGCACCTCCACATAGACACGAACCCACTTTCCATACCATTATTTTGGCGACTCCGCTGGGGAGGTGAGCATCGTATTGCAGTTTGCCTATCTTCCACACTTAGGCACCATGCCTCCACGACGAAGAGTTATGAGGGCTACCAGCCAAGGCCTCATCCGCACCGTGCAAGAAGAGGATCACCTTGGTGAACAAGAACGGACTAGTGCCATGCGTCTCCAAGACCAGCCACTAGCTGTCGCACCTGACATACAAGTTGCAGTCAATGCAGCCATCCAACAGTTCACGCCCGTTATAGCCAACCTACAGGACTCGTAGGCTACTCTTATGACAGTCATCATGGAAATGCAAAAATCCATGCAGGCGATGGACCCCCAACAAACCCTTGCACCAGTCCAACCTTCCCACCTGGGTTGGCTCTTGACGCTGCTCAGGCCCCAGTGTCGCGACCACCGCTGCCACAATCATCTAGACCTTTGGCGGTAGGACTTGCGACATCTTCACCTCCTACAGCTGATGTGCTGCATCCTGTCAGGCCATCACGAAGACCTCAGGCAGACCTTGGACCCGTACTGCAACAGATTCACCCTGTCACGGCCCCCCAGCCCATGTCGACACGAAGGTCATCTGAAACCCACGACTCCATTAAAATGGAGCCTAACCCTTAGCCAGCTGAACAACACCAAACAACCGGTCAAGTGGTGGATATGCCTCGCCACCCACCCATGCCCATATACAATTGCCACTACCAGCTCCTATCATATATCAACCATATGTTGCACTTGCCCACCAACTTGTTCTGTCTGGGTGCTCGGGAGCCCGCGATGTCCCAGCCAGCCCCATGACCATCCATGAAGACCCCCTCCTAACTATGTCACTCGTTCAGATGTCCCAGCCAGCCACCACCCCATGACCATCCATGAAGACCCCCTCCTAACTATGTCACCCGTTCAGACTTGGAGCACTCATGCATCGCTTATCGCAAAGCTCCACACCTGACTCCTCTACCAACCTGACAGGCCATGCCCCCTACGCCAATGACATTGCCATCACACCCTACCCCCCAAAGTATGCAGCCCACCTTTGTGCTCTTCAACGGATGCGAGGGCAACGCCCGTGAGCACTTGACGAGATTTGTAGGCTTATTGGAGTAGTATGGTCCGGGAGACAACTTGAAGTTAAGGGAATTCCACAAGTCTCTTACAGGCTTGGCTTATACTTGGTATCACCAGATCCCTGCGGGGACTGTCCATGCATGGAAAGACATGGTTCGGCTATTCCTAGACAAATTCCATTATGAGGCTGAACGCGTTACTATCGTTGACATTGCCAGCATCTGCCAGAATCAAGGGGAGGACTTAAACAAGTACGTGCACCGTTTCCATCCTAAATGCCTCGAGTGCATGGACTTCAGCAAGGACGAGACCCTAGTACCCATATGCATCAAGAACATGAGCAATGTATATCGGGTACACATTGAGAACCTACAGTTGAGGTCATGGGGACACCTCAAAGAAGCCACCCGTCGCACTTATGAGTCGGTTGGCCCAGTCAAGCCATGGAAGCCCCATCGGCATAATGCACTATTGGCCACGGTCGAACCATCTGGAGCTCTACCCCACAACAACCATGACAACAACACTAGTACCAACAACTGCCACCCCTACAAGCGTCAGTTCTAAGAAGGGGACCGACGCCCAGACAAAAGGAGGCAACGGGAGCCTGCCCCCGAGTACCCATGTGATATGAACACGGTGAAAAAGCTTTTGGCAAAATGGGTAAACAATGACAATAACTTCCACATGCCACCGATGAAAGCCAATGTCACAAAAGCAGACAAAGCCCAACCTAACTACTGCCCTTACCACCGCGTCGTCGGCCATAATCTCAAAAACTGTAATGGGCTGCGAGATATCTTTGCAAGAAAGGTTGAGGCAGGGGACCTACAGCTCCGAAAGAACAATGACGTACGTCGACAGCCTTACCCACCGCACAACAACAATTGAGAGCATCAAGTACTCATGGCCGTCACCGACCATGTTGAACCTATCCTCACCGAAGCCTCTAGGGAGACCGCCTCTAGGGAGACCATCCCTAGGGTCGTACCATGTGTGCAGCCAGCCACCCAACCACAGTCTTCGGTAGGCCAAATAAAAAAGATCAAAGGATTTTTTTTGATGAAATGGGGTTTTCCCCCGCCACAAGAACTTACTTATCCAGCTGCCTGATTGAGGTCACCACAGGCCTCGGCCTTGAGTGCTTTGCTGCTCAAGCCGAGTTGCGACACATCCCCTCTTCCGCATTGCTTTTCTCGGACGAGGACTAGCCATTAGTCAAACAGTATAACCGGCCCTTATTTTTGGAATCTACTGTTAATGGCACGGGCTTTCATCGTGCCTTGGTAGACTGCAGAGCTTTAGTCAACATCATGCCCCTTGTTACCTTGCAACGAGCTGGCATCCCCACACGAAAAATCATACGAGACCCAATCAAAATTTAGGCTTTGGAAACGGTCACCAATCAACCTTGGGCCATATCACTGTCGACCTTATGGTCGGGCCCGTACATTATGACACCACTTTCCATGTGATGGACAGCGAGCCGACATTCCACATCCTACTCGGCCGACCATGGATTCACATCAACAAGGTTGTGCCCTCAACATACCATTAGCGTGTCAAACTGGTGGTCGGTCCAGCCAGACACGAGGTAGCAGTGACAATACCAGCCACGAAGGCCCCAATCATACTTCGCCGAGGCCTTCTTTTTCACCGAGCTTGCAGAGGATGGTGAGAACGCTGCTCACATCCACTCTACAAAGCTACCAAATTTGGATGAGCTATGCGGCAACAAACCTCCCAAGTTGAAAACAAAGAAGGGTAGCAAGAACGTAGCATCAACCTCAGTCATACCACCTGTTGCCAAGGCCAACTCCCCTCCTGCATCCCCCAAGTCTAAGACGCACAAGCCTGAGCCAACCTTCCAACGCATCGTCAAGGACGGTAAATTGATCTACCAGTTATGACGGTGTGCGGGGGCTCCAGGTGGTCCCTCATCTGACCACCTCGACCCCGACCCACTTGAGGAGACTGAATGGTGCTGTACGGCCGAGCATTGCCTGCCAGATCCTGACCTCACCCGGCACAGCACCACCTTGCTATGAAGATGGCCCTCGACCACAAGCCAAAGATCTTGAAGAAATCAACCTGGCCGACCCAGGCGAGGAACCACGGCACCCTTACATTGGCACAAAACTCGCCTCCGGCTGAAGAGAGGAATTAGTTTCCCTCCTGCGCGAATATCGCGATGTCTTGGCATGGAGTTACAATGAGATGCCCGGACTGGATCCTGGCTTAGTCACACAACATCTCAACATTGCTACCAGATCCATCCCTGTCCGACAACACCCGTGGACATTCTGCCCCGAGCTCGAGTTGAAGATCAAATAAGAGATTGAACGCCTTCTACAGGCAGGCTTCATTGAACCTATCACTCACCCAATTTGGCTGGCTAATGTCATCCATGTACAAAAGAAGAGTGGCCAAGTCCGCATTTGTATTGACTTTTGGGACTTGAACAAGGCGTGCCCCAAAGATGAGTTTCCACTACCCAATATTGACATGCTTACGGAGGCCGCCGGCAGACATGAAACCTTATCTTTCATGGATGGATTCGCAGGTTATAATCAAATTCGCATGAACCCTGACGATAGCGCCAATACAGCCTTCCACACTCCTATGGGTAACTTTTGTTGGAAGGTCATGCCCTTCGGCCTCAAGAATGTGGGTGTTACCTATCAAAGGGCGATGACAGCCATATTCCATGACATGATACACTGCACAGTGGAAGACTACGTCGACGATCTCATCATCAAGTCTAAGAAGGAAAGTGATCATCTCACTGACCTCCGAGCAGTCTTTGATCGTTGTTGCCAATACAATATGAGGATGAATCCGCTAAAATGTGCCTTTGGAGTCTCCTCCAGCAAATTCCTCAGTTTCTTGGTCAGTCGACAGGGCATTGACATTGACCCTTCTAAAGCTGTCTCCATCCAAGAGATGCTCCCCTCCCATGAGCACCAAACAGTTAAAGAGCTTCCTCAGTAAGGTTTCTTACCTCCGTCGGTTCATCACACCCTTTCAGCACTTGACACGTAAGAGCGCAACATGGAGTTGGGATGCACCCCAACAGCAAGCCTTTAAAAAGATCAAGTCGGTACTCATGTCACCGCAAACCATGGGAGTACCATAACAAGGTCTGCCCTTCTTACTATACTTGACCTCCACGCCCAAGTCCATAGGGGCTTTACTTGCTCAAGAGGTGGATAGCGTGGAGCGTCCTGTTTATGAGTATGAGGCACTTGTCATTGGCCTCATGCTTGCCGTCAGTATGGGGGCTAAGGCCTTGTATGTGAAATGAGATTCTAACTTGATCATGAAGTAGGCTGATGGAGAGTTCGCAGTCAAGGAACCAGCCTTGGCACCTTATCGTGCCTTGGTGCAACACTTGGAAGGAAGACTTGACTATATCCAGTATGAACATCACAACAGGTGCCACAACAGACATGTGGACAGCTTGGCCACGATCGCGTTGAAGATGGAGGTTGATAGTGAGTAGTGAATGCTAACCATCATCAAGAGAACGAAACCATGCACAACATTGAACCTAGTCCCGAAGGACATTACTACAAACGATTGGAGGCGGCCGATCATCGACTAACTTAAGACTCCATCTCTTGCTTATGCCTCTACTCTTACAAACTTTTTTATGTTGGGAGATGTCTTGTATAGACGATGTCCCGGAGGCACTCTAGCCAGGTGTTTGGCCTTAGAAGAAGCAAAGCATAAATTACGGCTTGGCCATCTGAAGTGTTGTAGCCTCGACGGTCCCCCTCTATACCGTCGCCTCCAGTGTATGGGCCTCTATTGGCCATTCATGGCCAAGGATGCCTGAGATATCCAAAGGGACTATCCCGAGTGCTTGTATGCACCGGACAATGCGAAAGCTCTTGTCATTGACGTCGAAGGTGGCTGGCGTTAGCCTTTCATCCAGTACTTATCCCACGGGGTTCTACCACCTGACCGCAGCTCAACATGATCCATCAAGCGCAAGTCAATTAAATATTTCGTGACAGAAGGCAAGTTGTTTCGCAATGGATTTTCAGGATGCACCCTGTGATGCTTGCAGGGTGCCCAAGCAGTCAAGGTGATTAATGAAGTACACAATGATGATTGCGGTGAGCATCAAGGCTTTCAAAAGCTGTATGCAGAATTGTTAAGGTTGGGGTACTACTAGCCGACTATGGAATCTGATGCGATCTCACATGTCTGAAACTGTCAACCCTACAGAGACACGCTGACAGGATGCACACACCGGCGTCCAACCTCCGTATGATCTTGGCCCCTTGGCCATTTCACTCTTGGGCTCTCAACCTCATAGGCCCCATCCACCCAACATCAAGGGTCACACTTGGAGTATGGTGGCAACGGAACGTTTCACAAAGTGGGTCGAAGCCATACCTCTACGACGAGCCACAGGAGGCGTCATTGCCAACTTCTTGCCCGATCACATCATTTATCGCTTTGGTATCCCCCGGTGTATCATATCTGACAACGGCCTACCATTCATCAATAGGGATGTCCGAGCTTTCATGGAAGGATACAACATCAACCACGCTACATCCACGCCTTACTACCCACAAGGAAATGGTCAAGCTGAAGCTTCTAACATGACTCTACTCTGGGTATTGTCACGAATGGTCCATGATACGAGTGGTTTATGGTCTGAAAAGTTAAGCCTTGAACTTTCGGCTTATCGAACCTCCAAGCACACAGCAACAAAGGCCACACCCTTTTCCCTTGTCAACGGGGACAAGTGTGTGGTACCAGCCGAGATTGCGGTCGGGTCAGCCAGACTCTCCCTAAGCAGTGGCCTTGGGGAGGAAGAAACCAGAATGATCGCCCTTTAAGGACTTGATGAAAAGAGAGCCAATGCCTTGCACTGCATGAAGAAGTACCACGAACAACTCACTAAGGCATATGGAAAGACTGTCAAGCAACGGACATTTGTCGAGGGCGACCTTGTTCTCCAAGCTACTAAACATATACGCGCCAACATGTCAGCCCCCAAGTTCACACCAAATTGGGAAGGACCACTTTAAGTGCATGAAGCCAGAGACAATGGCTCCTACCTCCTGCTCAACATGGAAGATGGACAAATCACGGCACCTATCAACGGCCGTTATTTGAAGAAGTATTATGCCTAACCAGCTGCAGATCGTTCCCCCTGCCCTACCCACCCAAAGCTTAGAACATCCACACACATAGCATTTTTTTTTGTCTATGCACACCTGTTTATGAATGTAACTTCTGCTGATTATCACAAGTTCTTACTTTACTCAAGTATTCGCACTTTGGCCTAAATGCTATCAATGCAAAGATCATTTACTAGCCTCAACTATTGTATGTCATGCACTCTTTCACTTACACATTGTTCACTAAGCCGCTTGCTATGGGCGGGGAGGGGGGAACCACAACGGGAAATCAACACATGCAAGAAGTACAAGCACATCAAAAGCTAAGCATCATCTCACAACAAACATAGGTACAAAATAACCACATGACTACAACATCCATATCAACCAAATGAGTACAAGCCAATGGTTCGGGGGGGGGGGGGCACTACTGACCCCATATCTCCTAAAATAAGAAAAATGCAAAGTACAAGAGATCTACTGTAAAGGGGCAAGCAATGCACAAATAGGATCGGAAGTGTACACCTCCAATGTCTGTCGCTGCGCCTGAAGATCTGACCAACTGCTCTCCCTCTCAGCTCGCCGAACCTCTTTCTCGGACAGCCATCTCTTTGCCTCTACAAGCTGGGCGCGCAGCCCCTCCACTGCCTCAGTCACTGCAGCCATCTCAGTATCAAGCACCCGTCTCTGACCTCGCAATGCGGCCTCCTGAACACTGATGAGAGCCAACTCCACTGCTGCCTCAGCACTCTGGCCTCTCGATCTGATATAGTCCGCCAGCCAGTCAACTAGAAGCCAAGAGCTGCAAAGGATACAAGCTCTGACAGATACTGTGATATAACTGCTGGAGTCCAACCCGAAACCAGCATCGCACCAAGGGTAGCAAACCAATCCACGAGGGTTGTGTACATCGCCCTCGAGAATATAGCACCACGGACAAGGGCGGAATCAACAAATGTCTCCGGGTGCCTTGCCCTGATCATCTCTAATCGGCATACTACTGCATCCGATATCTCCACACCATCCCAGGGGATCGCGTTTGCCCTGCCGATAGGAAACCTCCCACTGGCAGTTCCAACCTCCGAAATACCACCACCGGCCGACTGCGCATGAACTGCACCAGAGTGCATCGACAACAGTATACCACCAGCACCTGCTACCGAGCCTGACGACGTCTCACAAACAGGCCCCGCTACGGGTAGAACAGGTACATCAGGCTGGGGGGATGGACCCGCAGTAGGTGTGTGTGCGGCAGCAAAAACATGATGAACTCCAGACAGAGCATCTGGCTCTCTGACTGTCCACCAATCTGACCCCTCGAACATGTGGGAACCGTTCATCTGACCGCCCAATGGGGACTTGACTTCCTCAACTAATACGGGTGACAGACTTGGACGACTGACTGGCTCTGCCACATACTCGGCCGCCTGCTCTGCTGCCACGGCCCCCTCAACAACATCAGTCTCCATAAGACGGACCTCACCAACAGTCTCAGCACATGGCTCATCGACCCCACGGCTCCCCTCAGCAGCACCAGCAACCGTCTCACCATACTCATGGAAATCATCAGTTGTCTCGGTGCCTACCTCGTCGACCTCATTGGCCGCCTTTACATCCGTATCATTAGTCTCACTAGGTGCCTCAACATCCGTGCCTCTGAACTCATCAGTCTTTGCCTCGGTATCCTCAGTTGTATCGTACGACTCGGCACCTAAATCATCATCAAGCTCCTGACAAAAAAGAACACGGGGAAGAACGATCTTAGCACATGACCAACACAGTGATCAGCGACTATGAAATAAAGGCAAAACGAAAAAATGGTAGTACTAACCTCGGAGTCAGAATACTCTGATACCTCCCATGGCCTCTTCGGCCGGTGACTGTCGCCTGTTGAAAGACTCGTGCCGCCACACTGCGCACTCTTCATCATTCCCACTCTCACTGATGAGAAGGGACCCTTGCCGGCTCCTGACATCCTAGGCACGTGGGCTGGCATGGGCGCATGTGCGGTAATACCTCTACCACTGCCCTCCCAGGATCTCGTGTCACCGCATCTACCATGACTGCCCCTAGCCGCATCAGCCTTGGGAACACCTATGATCAGTGCCATCATACCCGACTGCTTCGCCACCTGCAGCGACACCAAGCCCAATCCTCTGTCACTGACAAAGACGTCGACTAGCTGGCTGTCAGCTGGCCCCTGCACCAACCACTCAGATCACGTAATCTAAACCCTCTCCCACCAACGAGCATACGCAGTTGTGACCACCCCAGTGGACAACAAACGAGGCCTCCTCCACTCGTTCGTCGGTGCTGGCCATGAACGTGCCTTCCTCCGCAGGGTTTACCAAAAAGCCACATCCCAAGGTCGAGAATAACCGCAAGGGGGCTCCAGTTCATAGCCAAAGGCGAGAGACAAGCGGTCAGGACTGTAGCGTGCAGCATAATACCAACACACAGTCGGCTTTTAGCCTTCATTAGTCAGTACTGGCAGCCATCCAGGGAAAAAGGCTACCAGCAGAGATATCTCGAGGTCTGTCAGGTCGACTCTATTGTGTACCTGTGAATCGATATCCCGTAGGTGCATCCAAGGCAGAAAATCCGTACGAAGAATGCATGTTGACATACAGATGCCTGAGGCACACGTCTCGTAAGTCAAACACTTGCGATAGCTCGCATGCAGGCCTCTTGCCACCGGCCCACGCATATACTCGTCCTCCTGCACACCACTTCGTTACTACCATCGACTTCCCTGAACGTGCCACTGTGCCCTTCCTCGGGCATGGATGCACCTTCGGATATCTCAAAGGCCTATACTCTACATAGCACTCGAACAGATACCTCTGTAAGAACATCCATTCGACATAGGTCGACACCTGATACCGCCCATACAATCTCTGCATGTCGTTCGCAAACTGGTCTAGCTGCGAGTACAGCGTGCCCAAGTATATCGGTGCCAAACCAACACGTTTGCATGTGGCCATCCGCACTGCTAACGGGAAGACTTTCTGAGAAATACCGTCCTCGGGTGTCCCCTCAAACACAAACCTACAAGTATATAAATGTGACACACATCACGACTGCCCCACCCTAGCATGATATGCAGCACGACACATAGTAGCATGCTACGCTACTCCTCTTTGTTCTTAATATGGATTTTTTTTAAGTATAGAAATCAATAGACTGCATGTACAATAAGAGTGCTGTGCAGCATACGAGTAATGCAAAGATCAAGGTAATATGACAACAAACCTCGATAAAAACATGGCAAGGAAGGCAGCTAGCTCGTATCTCTTGTCCCTGTAGGCAGGCCCACTGTGGAAATCGTCATCCGACATCAACCTCTGCCCCGAACGCATGACCACTGAGCCATAGAAATACTGAACCCACCCACTATATGTGCACTTACGGTTGAACCTCATCTCTTGCAGAAAATCAATCAACCCCGGCACCAAGTATTGCTCTGTGACGTTCGTCGCCGCACCCGTGCTCCATTCTAATGATGCGTGCCCCCCGCACGAAGTATATCTCTGCGACGTTCGTTGCCGTGCCCGTGCACCATTCTCATGATGTGTGCCCTCGCACCAAGTAATGCTCCGCGATGTTTGTCACCGCGCCCGTGCGTCATTCTCATGAACCGTGCCCCCGGTATCAAGTATTACTCATCGACGTTCGTCGCCGCTCCCGTGCACCACTCTCATGACATGTGCCCCCGGCACCAGGTATGGTCTCGCGACAGTCGTCGCCACGCCCATGCACCACAATCATGATACAGGCCTTCGGGCATCACACTTATTCACCACACCATGCGCCCCTGCCATAGACGTGGAACATGCTTCGACCCACTCTCCATAGTGTGCAGCATTCCAGGGGCTCCATTCGTAGTGCTCTGGCATGAGGACCCCTCGCAGCGAGATGGGCTCGTTACCACAAAGCCATCACCGCCACGGGATGGGCTCGTTACCACAAAGCCATCGCAGTCATAATCACGGGGGGCTCCGTTCGTAGTGCTCCGGCACGAGGACCCCTCACAACGGGATAGGCTCGTTACTTTAAAGCTATCACCATCTCTCTTCCAGGGGGCTCCGTTAGTAGTGCTCCGACATGAGGACCTTCGCAACGGGATGGCAACTCCTCCGAGACACTATCTCCGCTAGGGTGCCTGCATCATTGGCCTACGTGCTCTGGCACTGGGGGCTCGTGTCGGCACCCTTAGGGACTATGACCCCCGGGTCACTCCGAGAAGAGAGTAGGTCTTCAGAGGGCATTGCACCTAGTCCATCTGGCCGCTGGGCGTCCGATCTTCCCTATCGCTACCAGGCCTATTTGATTCAGTAAGGGCTTGGATCGGTGGCTGGGGCAACGGGCTTACTTTGATCATGCTGTCACGATGTGGTCAGTCTTCTCAGACAGGTAGAGCGACATTGTGCGAGGCAGGCAACGCAATTTGGGAACCGGCAATCCAATGGAGAACGGTATTTTGGACCCCCTAGTGACGTGTCACTCCCAGGGGATGACATGTGGCATTTTATGACATAAGCGCACTGTTTCCTATAAATAGTGAACTTTACAACTCAAAAAAGGGACTTTTGCTCATTCTTACAAAATCACTTTCTCACTCTAGAATTTGGGAGCTCTTGGATTCTAGTGAGAGAAACATAACTTTGGACCATAATATTGGACCCCAACTCAGACCTTGACTTGGACTGTTGACTGTCGGCCCTGTTCACCAAGGCCTCATCTCCGCAGCACTGCCACTCCTCAAGTCCTATTTGGGAAGCCTTGTCTCAGCCCTTGCTCCGCCCTTGCTGTCTCTCATGTTGTACACTTTGAAGCTGACTTGGACTGCAGCCTTTGTGGCACCTCCACATAGACACGAACCCACTTTCCTTAGCATCAACTCATGCTTCATCCATCTCGGGTTCGGGTTCCCCTCTAAAAGTGGATACTAACTTCTTAAATTTCTCCACATCTCCGGTTTTAACACCATCATTTTTCTCATTGTTCTGATTTTGGTGTAGCGGTACCCCGTTACCTCTTTTAACCAGGTTTGCCAAATTCTGAAATCCCTGCACAATAGCCTTAACAACTCCATTCGTTGGTGGATCATGAGGATCAGTGGCATTACGATTAGAGCGTCTATGAGGCATAGTAATCCCAACACCAAATAAAACCATTTCAGCCTACAGCACACAAAGGATAAACGCAAAATAAAAATAAAACAAAGAGACCAATCTAGTCGCACATCTAACTCGCAACGTTCTAAACTTAGGGTCACATGAGTCTACAGAATTATAGACCCGATGCCAAGAAAAGTGGGTTCGTACCTACGTGGAGGTGCCACAAAGGCTGCAGTCCAAATCAAGCTTCCAAGTATGCAAAGTGAGAGACGGTGAGGGAGGAGTAAGGGCAGAGAGCAAGGCTTCCCAGACAAGTCGTGAGGGGTGGTAGTGTTGTGGAGACAAGGCAGAAATGAACAAGGCCGACAGTCAACAATCCGAGTTAGGGTCCAAGTCGGGGTCCATGTAGAGGTCCAATGTCACGGTCGATGTTATGTCCAAAGTCACAAGAGAAATGTATTTCTCTTTCTAGGATCCAAGAGCTTTCAAGTTCTAGAGTCAGAAAGTGATTTTTGTCAAATGAGAGAATTCAATCCAGAATGAGTCCAGAAGTCCACTCTTTAGAGTAAATAGTATGCTTATGTCATAAAATGCCACATGTCATCCCCGGGGAGTGACACGTCACCATAAGGTCCTAAAATACTGGTTCTCTGTTGGACTGCCAGTTCTCAAATTTGCACTACCTTGCCCCACATAGCGTCGCTCTACCTGTCTAAGAAGACTGAAGACACTGTGATGGCATGGTCAGAGTAAGCATGTTGCCCCAGCTACCGGTCCAAGCCCTTTCTGAATCCCACAGGCCTGGCAGTGGTGGGGAGGGATGACCCGATGCCCAACTGCCAGGTGGACTAGGAGCGATGCCCTCTGAGGACCTGCTCTCATCTCAGAGTGACCCGAGGGTCATAGTCCATAGGGGTGCCAATGCAAGGCCCCAGTGGCAGAGCACGTAGGCCAGTCACGAAGACACCCTCACGGAGATAGTGTCCCGGAATAAAGACGACGATGGCTTTGTGGTAACAAGCCCATCCGGCTGTGAGGGGTCCTTGTGCCAAAGAACTATAAGCGGAGCCCCCCAGAATGAAGACGGCGATGGCTTTGTGGTAACAATCCCATCTCGCTGCGAAGGGTCTTCGTGCTGCAGTACTACGAACGGAGCCCCCCCAAAATGAAGACGGTGATAGCTTTATGGTAACGAGCCTATCCTGGGGCGGCGATGGCTTTGTGATAACGAGCCCATCCTGCTGCGAGAGGTCCTCGTGCCGGAGCACTACGAACGGAGCCCCCTGGAATGAAGACAATGATAGCTTTACGGTAACGAGCATATCCCGTGGCGGCGATGGCTTTGTGGTAACGATCTCATCCCGCTGCGAGGGGTCCTCGTACAGGAGCACTACGAATAGAGCCCCCCCAGAATAAAGACGGCGATAGCTTTATGGTAATGAGCCTATCCGGTGGCGGCGATGGCTTTGTGGTAACAAACCCATCCCGCTGCAAGGGGTCCTCATGCCGAAGCACTACTAACGGAGCCACCCAAAAGCATGTAACATGATTGTGGCGCATAAGCACGATGCTTACAGCACGAGACATTGATTGTAACGCATGGGCATGGTGACGACTGTCGTGAGACAATACCTAGTGCCGGGGGCACATGTTATGAAAGTAGCTCCCGGGCGCGGCGACGAAAGTTGCGGAACAATACTCAGTACTCGGGGCACGTATCATGAAGATGGCACACGGGCGAGGTGACGAATGTTGCGGAGCAATACTCAGTGTCGGGCGCATCTGTTATGAAAGTGGCGCACGGACGCAGCGACGAACGTCGCAAAACATTACTTGGTGCCGGGGCACATATCATGAAGATAGTGCACGGGCGCTGCGACGAACGTCGCGAAACAATACTTTGTGCCGGGGCACATATCTTGAAGATGGTGCACGGAGGCAGCGACTAACATCGCGGAGCAATACTTGGTGTCGGGGGCATCTGTTATGAAAGAGGAGCACGGTCATGACGACGAACATCGTGGAACAATACTTGGTGTCGGGGCACATATCATGAAGATGGTGATGAGCGCGGCGACGAACGTCGCGGAGCAATACTAGGTGTCGATGGCACCTGTTATGAAAGTGGCGCACGGGCGCGCATCAGGTGCCTCCGAGATGAGGCGTGAACCAAGTGTGCATGTTATACCAAAATAATAAGTGCAATATTCAGTAATGATAAAGTTGGGAGTGATGGTACACAGTTGTCAGCGACGGGTCATTTGGTGGTAGCGCTCGACTTTGGGCGACGGTCATTGCGGAGGTGATAAGTGATTGCGGGCGGCGGGCTACGGACGTCGCAAGGTTGGTGTACGAGCATCAGTGAACATAGCAGAGGTGCAAAGACCTGAAAGCACAAGTGCGCGCAGAAGGGGAGGCCAAAGGCCAACAAATGAGGGAAGGCCAAGGCCACCACCCTTTGGGGAGGCCGAGGCCAACCCTAGGGGGTGGCCAAGGCCAATGGCTAACTCTCATGAAGGGAGGCCAAGGCCATTCCCCCTTTCTGTAAACTTCGGGAGCGCCGACCGTAGGTGTTTTGATGGCCAATGATGAATCCAAAACTT
The DNA here is from genome assembly GCA_033070095.1 of Escallonia herrerae. Taxonomy (NCBI): domain Eukaryota; kingdom Viridiplantae; phylum Streptophyta; class Magnoliopsida; order Escalloniales; family Escalloniaceae; genus Escallonia; species Escallonia herrerae. The sequence continues at coordinate 153,076 of JAVXUP010001454.1, read as the reverse complement.
GCGTTGCAATGAGCATGTTGTCATGAGTCGTACTCATGTGACGAACAAGGTGCCAAAGTCACATACAAAGCGTACGGAGTGAACAAAGTGCGAAAAGGACTTTGCGCAAAAAGTGAACAACCGGGGGGGGGGGGGGAAGGCCAAGGCCAACCCCCCATGGAGGCCGAGGCTATCCCCCCATGGAAGCCGAGGCTAACCCCATGGCCTTGGGAGAGGCTGAGGCCGACCCCATGGGGCTAGCCAAGGCCTTTGCCCCTTGACCCTGTTGCTCCGGTTGCACCGTTGGTCGATGTTTTTGATGAAAAGGTGCTTGGGTGGTTGCGGTGTGACAAACGTGATACCGTGAGTCACGTTAATGTGAAACAATTGGCGATTAAGTCGCGTGGGAGGCGTGCAAAGGGAAAATGCACCTGAGTTGGGCGTGCGCACTTTGACTGGTTTGATGCATTGGAAAGTTAACCGTTGAACGTGTCGATGTGTTGCTCAAAGTGGGACCCTTAGTGGGCCCTTGGGTATGACGAGAATTGGTTGGGAAGTAGACCTAATCTCTGATACCAACCCATCCATTCCCCAGAAACGGGAGGCCGTGACTCCAAAACAAACCTCATGATATAACGCTATAGTTCTAAAAGTAATGGTATAAATAGAGCAACTAAAACTTCTAACGTAAAGCGTCTTTGCATAACAAAAGTCTATCATAATTCAATTCCAACATACCTTACAAAATGATTTTTTATGCATAGCAGTTAAACCAAAATATTCCAATACATTACAATCCAAGAAACCCCTATCTGGGTAAGCTATTCCAGTTACAATTACAAGGTTAACAATACTATGCAAAATCTATCTCAAAACTCCATCGATGCCATATCATTCGTTGTCACTTCCTTCACTTGTGGCGAAGGCAAGGTAGAAAGAAAAAGAAAGGGTGAGCTCAAATAGCCCAGCAAGGTAACAAAAGAATAAGTTATCAAGCAAGATAAACAGAGACGAATGGCGATATCAAATGGAACAGAGTAACCCATATCTTATCATCAAATATGGAAGCAACATGGTTAAGTATGTAATCCCATAACACATGGCTACTATATGTCGGGAATGGTACAGACATATGAAGACTATGTTGGTCATAAGACCCAAATGTCGAACCAACTATACAAATGTCAAACGTGTGTTACCGGTAGCATGTTAGGAGTCTATTGCTTGCTAACATCTCAAACATATGTCCAAAGGACCCTCTCAATCTGAGAGTTGTTCTACATAGTCATTGTCAATCTTAAATTGACGGCCACAAATATACAAATGCAAGCGTGTACTCATCGGGGCACAAATGTAGGAGGGTACACAACGTTATGAACGAAAGAAAAAGTCAAACAAACTAAAGTGAACCAATGACGATGAACAGAATTGGACAAAGCATAAGCTTTCGGATTTCGAAAGTACCTTCCACAGCAAAAAGCGATAAAATCCCTTACCTCAATCAAACTTTTGGACAAGAAAAACCTCAAGGCACCCCTTAATACCCAAGGAGCTTTCCAAACCTTCTAATCTCTCTCTCTCTCTCTTCGTCGTAAAAGGGAATGAAATAGGGAACAAAAGCGCAGGAAAGAAAATAAAAAAAAAATCTACATATAAGAAAGCAAATTACACAATTCATTCGGAGGAAATGAAGTTTCATTCGACCGAAAACTTCAGATGCAAAATGCCATTCCAAACATCTGGATTTTCCATTCGACCGAAACCATTTTCATTCGACCGAAAACTTCAGTCGTCATTTATTCAAAGCAAAACAGTTTCATTCGACTGAAAACTGTTCATTCGACCAAAAACTATTCATTCGACTGAAAAACTATTTTCCATTCAACTGAAAACTTCAGTCGCTCCAAAATTTATGCGCCCCTGCTATTTGATTTGAATGAATCTAAGATTCATTCGTCCGAACCCTTAGAAATGTTTTCCACCCTTTTTCTTAATTTTACGAAAAGAACACAAACTTATTTATTATTTATTTTTAAGGAAAAATTTTAGCGTAAGAAATTTTTTTGGGGGGGTATTACAGAAGTCAGCCGAATGATGGCCACCTCTTCGTTACATTAAGCTGACTCAATGTTGGAAATTAAAAAATACTTTGGGATAAAATTTAATAGAATGGAAAAATATAAAAAGAATTTTGCGGTGAAAATTGTAAATAAGAGAAACTCAAGAACAGAACTAAAGACCCCAGCAGAAGGGAACTAGCGGGAAGAAAAAAAAGGAAGAAAAAAGAGGAAGAAAGAGGGGGGGAAATGGAAAAAAGATAGAACGCTAAATTCATCAGGGTAATCCCTTGATCTTAATCCCTAATTGCGAAAATTGTAAAAATTGGGATGAATTTTAGTTGAATATGTGTGTGTGTGTGTGTTTCGGTTGTGTATGTGGTTAGGGGAGAGAAGAATTGTGATGGATTTGGTTATAACTGATGTCTATAAGAACTTGGAATAAAAAAAGAAAGAAAAATTTATCAAGATTCCATGTTAATGCAGTGTCCAGTGTGTGTGGGTGAGTGTTTTTAGTGTGTATTCTTTGGCTATGGTGAATTGATTCGAATTGCATGTGTTCAATTGGATGTAATGATGTAAATTAAATAGGTTAGGGCATGAATTGGATGAATTATAATGTGTCTAATTGATTGAGAAGAGTCATTGAGGGAAATCTATGAATGGTAGTGAGATCAGAGTACCCGTATATGCGGTTGATTGAAGGAGGAAGAAGACGTGTGTGTGCTGAAGGTGTAATAATGTGTGTTCAAATTTAAACAGTAGATGTTTTGTCACTAAAAATAAATATTCAATTAACAGTTTCTAATCCAAATTTTTTTAAGAATAGTTATGTTCAGATTTAGGCAAGGTGTAAAAGGAGAACCCAATTATTTTTAGGAGACATGCATCGTGAAAAAAATTTGAATTTTTCCAAGGTTGGGAAGTGGGTTAACCGACGCGAAAATTTTGGAACTTTATAGTAAAATTTAATAAATCAAACTAGCGTATTTTCGCTAAAAATTTTATGAGAACCATAAGATGCTAAGAAGTTCTATTTCCCAAGATTTTAGGTTATTTCGAAGTCATTAGCTATTGGCTTTTAAGCTCTCGGTCCAGACACTTTTTCGAGATTTTTGGGTAAAAAAATTTTAAAATATATTTTAACTCAAAAATGATTTTAGTATACTTAAAATAGCATTTTAAAGTGGTTTTGGAAATTTTCTAGTACCAGAAATCCCAAGGGGCATTTTGGTAATTTGCCACCCGAAGGGGGTATTTTAGTAAATTTTTATAAAAGTTTTTGAAGGACTTTTTAGTCCGAGAAGGGTTGCAAAACACTTAAAAGGTTATTTCCAAGTAGATTTGCAGTGTTGGGGAGGTAGTGAACCCTCAATGGGTAATTTAACGCCTAGAGGGGGTATTTTGGGAAATTTTCCCTTTGAAATTTTCTGAGAGACTATTTGGTCTATAAATGAGGTAGTACATCTGAAAAGTGGCTTTAAAATAGTTTTTAGGTGTTGGTGATGTAATGGCCATCAGAGGGTATTTTGGTAATTCACCATGTGTTGGTGCCAAATTTTTTGGAACATGCATTATTCAGTGTCCAGAGTGGGGGAGAGTAAGGAATGGTGTTAATACGCTTAAATATGGGAGTGATTATTATGGAGGTGTCAATAAGGCTGGGTTAAGGATCCGGTTATCGAATCGAATTAACGAGATGTCGTAAGACGCTATGAACGGTTAAGTGGGAAGGGATAGAATAAGGAGAGTATATATGTTCAATGGTGATGCAGGGTATTATTTGACTAGGTGATGCAGCTCGTTGCGATCAGATATTTTGAGTTGCTTCGGCTATAAACCAATAAGGTAAGGACAATACGATTTTGATATGCTAATTAATTGTGTTCGATTAACATGCCATGTTAACGATGTTTATGTTAAACTCTTGTTGTTATGATAAGATACCGGTAGTTATTGTGACCGGTATTCCATTATTGAATTATGATGTTGAGGACTTAAGGTAGAATTTCTCTTAGTCCTCCCCGTTGATGGAATTTAATGAGGATGATACGTGTTCTATTATGCTATGATTCGATTCGAGTAGCATACCTGACATCAGGGGTGATATTGCGTAAGGGTTATTGCGTGGTTGTTGTGAGATGTCGACAAATATTGATAGTTGATATCTCTTCTCTTTGAGAACACCATTGAGGACTTGTGGAAAACTTCTCTCGAGTCCGCACTATCGTTGATGATGATGTTGTAGAGATCGTTGCATTGTTGTTATGAAATGTCGACACTTATTGGTAATCGATATTTCTCTTATTTAAGAACGCTGTTAAGGGCTTGTGGCATTCTTCTCTCTAGTCCGCCATGTTGATGATCTTGTTGTTAGGTTTGAACACCGATTGATCTTCTAATCCGATATTCTTTGTTGAGATGTGTTGTTGAGGACATAAGGTGGAATAATTTTTCCTTAGTCTGCCCCATTGATGAAGCATTGTTGTGTAATTGTAAACGGTTAGGGACAAACACTCGTGGTGAGTCCCCTCTTGTTGATAGAGCCTCTCTTAAATTACTTGAGACTGAGATGAACACCCCATGCAATGAGGCATCAATAAGTTGAATTTCAGTGAAAGTGGAGTAACTGGTGACCAGTGATAGTAAGTAACTGGTAGTCAGTGAAAAATTAAGTAACTGACAAGGAGAATGAAGCCCACTAGAGTCTGTTGGTCGAGTCAAGTCGAGTCTGCATTTATAATTGATTTTCAATTAATCTTGTTGATTTTTACTATGTATGTTTCCTATGATTAGTGTTTGATTTTTTTGTTTTCTTTTGCATTACACTTGCATGGTCATTGTCTGTCATGTCCTTGTTCAAGTTAAAATGATGATATTTTGTTGGGCCTTGAAGCCGCTCAGTCTAATGAAAGAAAAAGATCGTTTGACAATTATGCTGATGTCAAAAAATTATTGGAACTCTTGATTCATTGTTATCGTTTAGATGATTATTATTCCTCTGAGTCTCTTGAATCACTTATACGCGATGCTCCTCGTGTTGTCTTCACTAGGTGATTTGCGCTCATTCCTTATGTTGTGTCATGCATGCTATAAGGTTGATCAAGGGGAACCCTCTAGAAAAGGGTAAGAAAAAGCTAAAAAGTTGAGCAAGGGGATTAGTTGTGTGAGGTAAGACAAGCTAGAAATAGTGAGACAAAGATTGAGCTGCAAGCTAAGTTGATAAAAGTCCTTCGACTATAGTTGTATATTAGGTTGTAAACATTCACGTTGTTTAGAGACCAAAAAGTCTTCTGCCGCAGTACGATGTATGTTTGTAAGAAATTTTTTTGTAAGGATGCATTTTAGAGCATCTATCAATGATGTATAAGTATGAGGATGAAGTTGCTTTTTATTCTGCATAGGGTTTTGATTGTGATTATGATCTATAACTCGGCCCGATGATGTTACCAGGGTTGAGGGTGTCTCAAGTTGGTCTGTTGTTGAGATAAACGTAAGGAAGTTTTTACCATGAGAAACTTACTCATACTCGAGATAGTGAACCGGGTGATCCATCAGCAGAATACCCAAACAATCGTGCTGCACTTATACGCTATCTTTTTTCGCTTGTCTAATATGACGCAACTGTGAGTCCCCCATAATGGTGAATACAGAACCATTTAATAAAAATTTGACCTTTTTGTGCAATATAGAGGGGATTGCACCCACATAATGTATCCAAGGTCTTCCCACGAAAAGGTTAAAAGTGGCCGATATATGAGAGTCAAGATCTAAGTTAGCGATAACCATAGGCAATTGGAGCTCTACTATACCAATTACTTCTCTTTGGGTGTTAACGTAGGCTCGAACAGCTTAGTTGGAAGTAGTAAATTTTGATGGGTCAATACCGACGGCTTGAATAGTGTGTAGGGGGTAGACATATAGAGCAGAACCATTATCTATGAGGATTAATGGGACTCTCTTATCAAGTGCTCGCATAGTGATATGGAACGGGTCATTTTGTGCTGGTCTTGATTTGGGTAGATCTAACTTAGAAAAGGTGAGTACATTTTTGTAATATATACCTAGTAGTTGGGACATGTCTTTGGGCTGGGTCTGAATCGATATCTGGGCTTTGCTGAGTAGTTTGATGAGGGCTTGACAGGGAAGTATGAGGTGGACAGTAATCTCCATAAGGAAATGTTGGTTTGGGTTTTCTTCAACTGTCTAAAGACTTTATCATCAGAGGTCTTAAAAGAATAATGGGTCAGGTGTGGCTAGCCGGGGTAGGGTCTGGTATACTCGGGTTCTTCATCATATTTTTCTTTAACACTGAAGGCCTTGCCTTCCATCAATTCTTCCTAAGTAACCCCATCGCAAAACTGTGGTAGAGAATCCTAAGCAGATGCTGACTTCCAACCTGACTGGCTAGCTGGAACAATGAGAATGGTTGGATCCATGACCGACTGGCTGTCATCAATACAGTTAACCCTATGAGGCAGTAAGGGTTCTCTTTAGATGTTTGGCTTAATTTGAGGGAAAACTTTGCCCTTCTCATTGAGGTCTTGCATAACATGTTATAGGAATATGTATTTATGTTTGGAGTGACCCTTTCTTTGGTGATAACACAAAAGGTTTGCACGTAATACCCTTCAGGTATCATAGCCAGCATGGGAGTAGGCGGTAGCTTAAATATCATTCCCCTTCTTTACAACTGTTCAAAGACTTAAGGGAGTGGTGCATTTAATGGTGTGACCTTCCTCTTAGCCTTTGTAGTCGCTTCCCATGTTACTAGCAGAGGTGCTTTCATGGTTATGACATTGTTAGCTACTGTTAGCTTAGGCTGTACATTAGAACTCCTCGGGCTGGCTCAGAGTACCCCTGGCGGGTTTGACTCACGAGAGATACTCCCCTTATTAATTGCATCTTCTACCTGTATAAGGGACCTCATAAAAGATTTGGACAACGTGTGTTAGCGACCAAAGATATAGTCATGCTAAACAAGAAGAAGATTGCTCCTGACAATATTTAGTCGTTCTTCCTTAGTCGGACAGTTCATTATCTAAGTCAACCTTATTCCTCCACCTCATGATGAAAGCTGAAACAAACTCTCGGCTCTTGCTTCGTGGTTTCTAAATCATTCCCGATGATATTTAGATAGGCATTGTATTGGTACTGCTTTTAAAATTCCCTCAGAACATTTTTTTTCCAAATATGGACTTAGGCTATCCAAAGTAAGGAACCAAAAAGAGACGGCTCTGGTGAGAGTGCGGTGAAACAACTGTGTCAATTGATTCTGATCTACCCCGTATAGGGCCAACGCTTGCATGCACATTTTTATGTGGATCTTGGGATCCTTGGTTCCGTTAAACTTATCCATCTCCGGCATCTTAAACTTGAGGGATAGCCATTTCTCGGGGTTCATGGTTAGGGCACTGAGATCTAAAGGGTTATTAGCTTTCCTCATTCTAGGGATTTGAGACTCGAGTGCATCCAACTTGTCTATCCATTCGGGTACGGCAAGGGGTTTTGTTTCTTCTTCCTCAGACTCATATATCCAATCAAATTTTAGAGCCTTCTACTGGTCATCTTTCCTCTCCCTTCTTCTTCTGGTTCTTCTCTACCTCTCTTCTTGAGGTTTTCCAACTCCTCGGTGGTTCGGGATTGTTGCTCGGTCAAGGTGCTGAAGCAATTCTGAATATCCTTCTGAATTTCACTAATGATACGAACCAAATTAAAGATCTGTGAAAATTCTTCGGCCGTTAGATTCATGAGAGCTTTCTAGATGAGTCTCGATACTAGCGGTGCTTAGCCCTAAAAGTATAGGAAAGCCGTCAAAATTTTGATTATACATAACATATAGATCGAGCTAGCTGGCTCATACCTTAATAGGGGTGAAGGAAATTTTTCTGGGAATTCTCTAGAGGATGAGGTTTCTGACTAACTGTCCGCTCATCCTGACGGATGACCGGTCGGTTGGTCATTGATTCTAGGGTTTGTTTCATGGGATTTTTTGGAGGATGATGTTTCTAACTAACCATTCGATTATCCCAATGGATAACCGACCGATTGATCAGTAGGGTTAGGGTTTGTTTCGTGAAATTTTTTGGGGATTGAGGGCTCTGACTTACCATCAGGTCATCCTGATGAATAATCGGCTAGTTTGTCAATAGGGTTAGGGTTCATTTTGAGAAATTTTATGGATGATAAAAAGTGCTGACTAACCGTTAGGTCATCCTAATTGATAACGACCGATTGGTTAATAAGTTGGATTAGTTTATGAACTGACCAGTTCAAAGTTTTACAAGTAATTCACATACTGACTAACGGTCTGGTTGGGAGGCGAATAACTGGCAGGTTAGTCAGAGTCTTTCTATTTTTATGAAATTACTAGTTTAGCTAACAGAATGCTGGCTAATTTCCCTACCAACGTGCCATAGGCCAATATGTGTAATCTCTCAACAAAGGGCAGAACACTGAGTGGTCCAAGGTGTAGTTTTATCCTTGTAACGCCGGTATAATGGTCACCTTATTGGTTTGACTGCACCATATACCTCCCGCCCATAGGAAGTTAATAATAGGTGATCACCAGTGCGTATTCCCCATATTCGTTTAATATACTAAAAAACCAGGACAAATCTTTAGTACTAGACCGTGTTGTTGAGAGCTCAATCAAAAGTTTGTCTTGTGGCAAGAAGGACTAGGGGCTTCAACGGTCGCTCTCGAATGGGCGGGTCAAGGCGAGATGTGCACGTGTGTGAGGTAAGAAATAAAAGCGAAAGTACCACACTTATGTCATATTGTAAATGCCACTAAAAATATATAGGAAATACAACAAGGCCAAAAACCAAGAAAAAAATTTCAAGTCTATTCCTCTAAGTTGTTTTAGTCCCCAGCAGAGTCGTCACTGTGGCGAACCGCTTCTGAAAAAAATTCATTGGAATTTTAGGAGTCGTCATCTTTTTTTATTAGAGAAAAATAAGAAAACCCTAAAAAATCACTCAAAGGAATCCTAGAAGGACGACTAATTTATCGAAACCAAAAAAGGGTCTGGGGAATAATTTATGCAACAAGAAGGTGTTAGGCACCCGTCACACCCTTTTAATCTTTTCCTTGATTTTAATGAATTTTGGCATTAAGAATACGTAGCATGGACAATTAAAAAGACTCCCCCTAAGTTAATTTGAGATTTTGGTTTGAAATCAACATATAGAGTCAAATTACCTACGTATCTGATTGGACTAATTGGAATCAAAATTATCAAAATTTTACCCTTGTCCCACGGAGAGTAATCTACATCTCAAACCTAGACTTTAGACAAAAAAAGGTAAAAATAAAATAGGTTTTTATGATTTTTTGAAATGAAATGCAATCACAGGAAGGGATGACAATCTATATGATTTTTCTATCCTAGAAAAGCAAGTAAGGCTTACCTCAGGATGTAGCTTGTCTTGATGACTGGGGGATGTTTTCCATATAATCTACGATGCAAAGAGCAAAAGAACGTTCAAAAAGTGGTTTGAATGGCTAGGTTTCTCGAGAGAGTATTATGTCACTTTACGAAGAAATGGCACGCAAGCTCTAAAGAGAATAAGCTCTTCGACTGATCCTTAAAAATGAAGGCCAATACCACTTTTATATTGCTTAGGTTTGTAGAATTCGATAAGATTGGCAATGCTAATCTGCAAGGCTGGAGAAAAGTTAGAATTAATGATAAAATCGCAGATTGACAAAAGTCAACTAATCGGCGGGTTAGTAAAAAACGGGCCGGTCCACCCCATTAATCACGAAATGATTTTTTTTTAATTTAAAGACATTATCTGACCCTATTTTCCGTTGTTATCTCTAAAATCATGAATGAGATGTACCAGATTCGGGATAAGTCATTTTCTATTGAAAAATTGAATTGATTTGATCTCTATGTCAAGGATAAATCATGGATTATTTTCCCACTAGACAAGCTACATCAATATAATAATCTAGACCTGGGACTGGAATGGACATAAATGCATTGGACTAATGGACTGAACTTAGACTAGACATGCAACAAGACTGAACTGAATTAATTAAACTACATTGTACTGAATTAATTAAATAAATCACTTTACCAAGCTTACCCTACAATAAATTTCTTTGATCGGTCTAGATTGACTAACTATGATAACTCAATCCTATACAACTCGACAAACAATGTCGCACCCGCAGTCATGATTGGCTTGATCATATAGGCCCGACTAGTTTCATTTTGAACTTTCCTTGTGGCTTCCAAATTTGTCCGATGTTCTCTTTTAACACCAAATCTCCTTCTCTTATACCACATCCCTTCACTCGCTTGTTAAAGGCTCGAACAATACACTTTTGGTTACTTTGAATGTGATATAACCTTTCAACCTTTTCTCATCTGCTAGTTCCAACTCCTCAAATCTGTGTCTCACAATCTTCCTCACCTATTTTGTTCTCTAATAGTACATCAGAGAATCTACTTCTAATTCTACCTGGAGTACAGCCTCCATGCCGTAGACTAGCGAATATGAGGTAACTCCGGTCAACGTTCTCACGGATTTCCTTATAGCCCCAGAGGCTGTAGGGGAACTTATCCGGCCAACTCTCTAACAGGTTTTCGTCATTTTACTTAGCATGCTCTAGATGTTTTTGTTTAAGGCTTCGACAGCAACATCGGACTGCAATCTGTACGGTGATGAACAATGTCAAATTATACCGTACTCTTCGGCTAGGTTTATGACTTTTCCTTCAAAATGTAACCCGTTATGTGAGATCAATTCCCTGGGAACTCCATATCGACAAATGTTGTTTGTTTATATAAACTGAGCCACCTTTCTGGCATTGCGCACATCATACGAAGCAGTTTATGTCCACTTGATGAAATAATCTATGGTTACCAGTATGAATACATGTCCATTAGAGACTTTAGGGCTGAGTTTCCTTATCACATAAATTCCCAAAACTGAGAATTACAAAGGAGAGCTCATGTTTTATAACTATCAGGGAGGGAGATGTTGTAAGTTGGCATACACCCAAAATTTGTTACCCCCCTTCACATACTCAACACAGTTTTGCTCCATCGTACTCCAGTAATATCCCTGTTAGAGGATTTTCTTTACTAGCATTCATCCATTCATGTGCGGCCCACACTTTCTTGAACGTATGTCTTCCATGATCTGATTATTCTCTCTCTCTCTATATATATATATATATATATATATATATATATATATATATATATATATATATATATATATATATATAACGCCCCCGAAAATCCGAAGCTCTGCCGCCCTGAAATCCCGGATCGTTAACCTATCGAATCACATCATACCTATCAAATTTGTTCACTAACACATACTTGAAAACATTTAATCTGATACTTGCCCAAATTCTACAAATAAAAGCTTACAAGTCTGCTTAAACTTAACTATTAAAACCTAAGTACTTTAAACTCGAGTCCTAAAAGAAAAACAAGGTGACAATACCGACCCACGCAGGGGTCTTACGTCACTGTAGTGGCGGGCTTATCAGAACCTGACACATACTCTAACCCATTCCCGAACCTGCTACAGCTTATCATCACCTACAAAAGGGAGCCAAGCGAAGGGTGAGCTTTTGAGAGCTTAGTAAGGTCGTGCAAGGACTACAAAAAAAATACAACACGATTTCCAAGAATTCAACCGACGATGATTTCCAAAACACTTCGAATGATCAAAACTCAATTATTTCCAAAACGATCAAAATTCATCATAAATAAAATATGAAAATAGCCAAATATAATCACGGCGAGTTCCAAAACGATCAATAAAAGATCACTTTCAAAGTCATCATTTCCAAGGTATAACTAAGCTTTCTTAGTCATTTTCGTAACAATCATGGTACATATGGTGCAGATAAAATCAAAAATTAACGTTGGTCCTGGGCAGTTACAATGCTACTCAGGCAAAGTTAGTAGTGTACACATGCATGATGTACCAAAATAATTACTAGTCCACTTCGGTACTAGCCTGCATTTCCTGCAGGATTCAAACTAGCCTTATTACACCCTCCCACAAAACGGAAACCCAGGTCAACACGGAAAAATCAACAATATCAATGAGCTTTAACATAAGCTCAATCATAGAAATTAATTCGGGTTCCAATCACAATAAACATACTGATGTAAGCCATCATTCAAAATTTCAGAAGAAAATCACAAATAAATAGCAAAAATGATTGTGATTAATTATCAAATTTAAGTATAACAATTCAAAAGAATGGATACAAATAATTGTCAAATTTTCTCAGCACGCAATAACAGGTGAGCATCACAAGATTTTAAAACAATTCGAGTCAGGTTCAATACTAGGATTTTCTGGACAAGAACATGCTGAGATCAATACATAATTCAGAGTTCGACATTCGACATAAGTTTATCAAAAGAGTACTTATGAGTACGAGTTATCAAAATAAGGGTTCGGATAAAAGTCCTTATCCAAGATTCAGATAGAATCCCTTACCTGGATCTGCAGCTAAATTATCTAACTGGAAGTCCTTAACTTTAACCTAAATGAAATAATTGAATCATTAGAATACAGACTATAGAAAAATATTATAACTTAATATGGACTCACGCATACTCCCAAGAAGAGCCCCTTTCATCGGGTATGTAAAATTACCAAAATGCCCTTAGGTGTAAAATTGCCAAAATGCCCCCTTCGAACTTAAATTGCCCAAACGGCCTTCATTTAAGTGAAATTATTAAAATAACCTTCTTGTGTGTAAATTTATGCAAAAATTACCTTTACAGATAAAATTACCAAAATATCCCTTCGGGTGAGAAACTACCAAAATATCCCATGTTACACTTACATCATCAAAATGACCTTTTCGTGAGCAAAATCACTAAAATATACTTACCATTTATAAATTTACTCAAAAATACCCTTTTATGGGTAAAATTACCAAAATACCCCCTTGGGGTGGTAAATTACCAAAATACCCCTGGGGGTTTTCTGACACCAAAAAATCCCAAAATATCTTAAAATGTTATTTTAAACATCTTGATATCATTTCTGAACTAAAAAGTATTTTAAAAAAATTTTGCCCGAAAATCCTGAACTAGTGTCCGGGCCGAGCGCTAAATGGCTAATTTCGCGAAAAATATCTATCGACCTCAGAATGACACAATATTTTAGAATATGAATCCTATCAGTAAAATAATATTTTTTGTAAAATTTTCAGATTAAAATAACTTAGTTTACTAGGCTAAATAATTCGCTAATTTAGTTTAATCGATGCCCTAATTTAGCGCAATTTGCGGACACCGAAAAATTCCCGAAAATTTTCAAAACGGAGGTCTAGTAAAAATTAGGGGTTACAGTTTTAAACTTTACCTAATTCTTACCCTATCTATTTACAAATATTTATGGAAAACTGCTTAAATAAATTTCTAGCATTAGTGACAAAAACTGTTACTATTTAAATCAAACACACACTAATGCTCCTTAGAACACACACCTATCTTCTACCTTGTCCAAGCACACACCCAACTCACTGATACACTCCTTTCACCCATGGAAACTCTTCCAAATACTCCCAAAACCCTACACAAATGAATTTACACCAAATACTTACACTAACATATAATTAACCACACCATTACGCACACCCCGTCACTCACCAGAAACACATATGAACACACACTGAGCACACTCAGAACCTCCACTGTGAACCACACGAAATTCACATACACCCTAAGCATCCACTCAGCTCATCGTCTTCACTCCCCTGCCTTGCAACCAACACACATACACAAAAACATACTAGACAAGCACTCACAAACACCGCATCACACAACCGTAACACATGAACAACCCCTTCCCGTAATCAACCCATCAAATTTACCTCAAACACATACTAAATACAGACAGCAAAACAGTCTATAGGTGGAAAGTTACCCTTTTTGGAATTCCTCCAATTTCTTCCTTCTCTCTTTTTTTTCTTTTTCCTTTCTCTTTCTCTTTCCCTTTCCCTTGCTCTCTTCCCCGACTCTGTTCTCTCTCTTACTCCGTTTTCTATTTTTCTTCTTGTTCTTCACTATTTTCTTGTTATTCTGCTTTTTTCCTTCTTTCTTCCATCTGAGTTCTCACAATCCAAATCCCATATTAAATTGTTAATTTGGCTAAGTCATGGAAGCTAGTAGGAGGTGGCAAAAATTTTAGAGAATTTCCTCTCCCACTTGACTCCAAGACACAAAATTTCTAAAATTACAAAATAGTCTCTCAACTTTCCAAAGTTACGAAATAACCCCAAACTTTTGTATAATTATATCAAAATCCCAAATTTGGTCTAGTCCTAGTTTATTAAATTAAATGTTACTGAAACATATACTACCACTCATTTGATTATTTTTCATCACTAGAAACATTAATTTACAATTAGCCCCCAATTTTTTTTTAAATTATGAAAATCCCCCCAAAATTAGTGACGGACGTTTAGCGATGGGTAAACACGGACATAACTTTCGTCACTATTTTTTAAAAAATTTTTAATTTGAAATTAATTAGTCACGGACATTTAGCGAAGGATATGTGTCCGTCCCTAAAAGTAGTATTTTGCAAAATTTTAAGGATTATAGCAACGGTTGCTTCCGTCGCTAAAAGTATGTCGCTAAAAATAGATTAAAAAGTTTACTTTTAGTGACAGACTTTTAGCAACAACAAAGATACGTTGCTAAAAGTCATGCAACCCTATTATTTTCCCTTCTCTTTTCTCCCCGCCACACTTTTCCTCTCTTTCTCTATTCCTCCGCAGTCCCCTCTACCTCCTCCATTATCCCCTCCATCGTACATCCCAGCCTCCGAACCTCTGCACCACCACACCAGCGATAGGCCCCTGCCACCACACTGTCCTTCCCTCTCCCCTCACATCTGTCGCCCCCATAGCCACCTCGTCGCCCCGCAGCTACCTCACCACTGCCACAGCCATTCCATAATTGTGCCACCACTCCACAGCCACCTCACAGTTGCACCACCATCGCCACAGTCCCCCCCAGGCGCACCACCACCTTCTGCCGCTGCCTTCTATGCGCCACTGTCGTTGTCTGCCTCACACCACCACTGCCCAAACTCACTTTCTTTCTCGGTTAGAAATTATAATATAGGGCTAATTACACCTATTTATGCCAAAGAAAGTGGGTCCACAGTCAACGTGGAGGTGCCACAAGGAATGCAGTCCGAGTTAGATGCCAAGTGTGATGATGTGGGACATAGCAAGGGCGGAGACCAAGGGCTTCCCAGACAGAGCCTGAGGGTGGCAGTGCTGCGAGGGTAATGGCATATAGTGAATACACGACGACAGTCACAGTCTGATGCTTAAGTCCAGAGTTAGGGTCCTGTATGTTTCTCTCTCTAGGATTCTAGAATGAGAAAGTGAAAGTGTTTTGAAAATGTCCAACTGTCCAAATGAATTCTCAAGACCTCTATTTATTAAGGTCGAGATGATAATGTCATCACGTGACACGTGGTGCTCCCTGGGAGTGACACGTCACTGAGGGGTCCACAGCTGCTAGTGCTACGGACTCCCGTGTCCATAGCTGCTAGTGCTACGGACTGTAGAATCGCATATTCACCTGGCCTGCCCCACACAGCGTCACTCTATCTGTCTGGAAAGACTGGCTCCCACAGCGTCGGTGTGGCCAGAGAACCCTCTTGATCTAGCCTCCAATCCAAGCCCCTACAGAGTTCCACAGGCCTGGCAGCGGTGGGGAAGACCCGACGCCCAACTGCCAGGTGGACTAGGCGCGATGCCCTCCGAAGACCTGTTCCTGTCTCGGAGTGACCTGGGGGTCATAGTCCATAGGGGTGCCGACGTAAGCCCCCAGTGCCGTAGCACGTAGGCCAGTCACGTAGGCACCCTGGCAGAGACAGTGTCCCGGAGGAGTCACCTATCCCACTGTGAAGGGTCCTCATGCCAGAGCACTACGAACGGAGCCTCTCAAAATGAAGGCAGCGATGGATTTGTGGTAACGAGCCCATCTTGCTGCGGTGATGACTTTGAGGTAACGAGTCCATCCCGCTGCGAGGGGTCCTCGTGCCGGAGCACTACGAACGGAGCCCCCCGTGATTGTGACGGTGATGGCTTTGTGGTAACGAGCCCATCCCGTGGCGGTAATGACTTTGTGGTAACGAGTCCATCCCGCTGCGAGGGGTCCTCGTGCCAGAGCACTACGAAGGAGCCCCCCGGAATGCTGCACACTTCAGAGATTGGGTCGAAGCATGTTCCACATCCATGGTAGGGGCACATGGTGTGGTGAATAAGTGTGATGCCCGGAGGCCTGTAACATGATTATGGCGCATGGGCGCGGCGATGACTGTCACAAGACCATACCTGGTGCCAGGGGCAAATATCATGAGAATGGCGCACCGGTGCGGCAACGAACGTCGCGGAGACAATACTTGGTGCCGGAGCACATGTCAAGAGAATGGCGCATGGGCGCGGCGATGAACAACGCGCAGACAATACTTGGTGCCGGGGCACATGTTATGAAAGTGGTATGATGACGAACGTCACGTAGCCATACTTAGTGCCAGGGGCACGTATCATGATGATGGCACACGGGGGCACGGATCATGAGAATGGTGCATGGGTGTGGTGACGAAAGTCGTGGAGACAATACTTGGTGCCGGGGGCACGGATCATGATAATGGCTCATGGGCGTGGCGACGAATGTCGCGTAAACAATACTTGGTGTTGGGGCACATATCATGAGAATGGCGCATGGGCGTGGTGACGAACGTCGTGCAGACAATACTTGGTGCCGGGGCACATATCATGAGAATGGAGCATGGGCGCGGCGACGAACGTCTCGAAGACAATACTTGGTGCCGGGGCACATATCATGAGAATGGCGCATGGGCGTGGCGACGGACGTCGCAGAGACAATACTTGGTGCCGGGGCACATATCATGAGAATGGCGCATGGGCACGGAGACGAACATCGCGGAGACAATATTTGGTACTGGGGCACACATTATGAAAGTGGTGCGGCGACGAACATCGCGAAGCCATACTTGGTGCCAGGGGCACGCATCATGTTCAACCATCTCGTCTAAGATCTTATCTTCCGAGACTTCTAATAACACTTTTGGCTCGCAACTTTCCATGTCTGCAGAAGAGATTACTTTTTTAGACAAAAGGTCTTTCTCAGCATGTCACAGACATTTCCTGGCGTCTGTTGTTCCTGAGGTAATTAGATAGTATATATACAGTTTTCTTCTGACCGATGTTGCATGCCCAACGTATGGGGTGCCTTTCAACTGATGGGTTCCAACCAATATCAAGCAAAATAACTCTCGACGCCCCAACTAGGGCTAATTTGAGCTAAACAAGATTAGCACTAATGAGGGCTAATTCAAGCTAAATAAGGTTTGAAAGGCAAGCTATGTGGGGCATAAATTTGGTTGGGGCGTCGAGATTTGTGTTGGTTGATATTGGTTGCAATCTATCAGTTACAAGGCAAACCATATGTTAGGCATACGGGATCGGTCTGAAGAAAACTGTGTGTATTTATCATCTATTTACCTCAGGAACAATGGAGGGCAGGAAATGTCTACGATAGGCTGAGAAAGATCTTTTGTCTCGGAAAGTCTTCTCTTCTGTAGACATGGAGAGTTGCGAGCCAAAAGTGTTATTTGAAGGCCCGGAAGATAAGATCTTAGACGAGATGGTTCAATATGACAAGCTAAGGGAAATTTTTTAGTCCATTACTTACCAACCAAAAGCACCTGATTTACTTGAGAATCCTAATTTGGTGGATCGTTATATATTAAAGAATTTAGGAATAATGATTTTCTCTGCTCAAGTTCACTATAACCAAATGATTTTGTACCGAACCTAAATGGATAAAAACTAATTAAGGTGAACATGCCGACTTAATGCCTTAATTAGGGGCAATTAGGGTA
The DNA here is from genome assembly GCA_033070095.1 of Escallonia herrerae. Taxonomy (NCBI): domain Eukaryota; kingdom Viridiplantae; phylum Streptophyta; class Magnoliopsida; order Escalloniales; family Escalloniaceae; genus Escallonia; species Escallonia herrerae. The sequence continues at coordinate 135,111 of JAVXUP010001454.1, read as the reverse complement.
ATTTGAGCTATTTTTAATTGATTACAGTTAATTGCATTTAATTAGACTTAGTTAGTATTATTCAGGGATCAATTCGGGCTACATAGGGCTAGTTGAGCCTAATTAGAACATATTACAGTTAATTATCCTAATTGAGTTTAATTAGGGTTTGTCTAAGATTTATCAGGACAATCAGGGTTTAATATTTAGGTTAACCAGCGGTGATTAGGGCTAATTAGAGATTAAATTAATAGTAAATTAGGGTTAATTATTTTTAATTAGGGCTAATCAGAGTTAGTCGGGTTTAATTAGGAATAATTACTGTAAATTAAAGTTTAATTAGGGTTAATCAATTTTAATTAAGCCACGTACGCGGCCTTCCTAGTATGACTGCAGGTGCCGTGATAGGAGCGTCCCCACCCTCCGCTGCATCTTCATAGGCGCAGACACCGATCGTGGATCGCTCGTTGTTACATGAGGACAAGGTCTGTCGCATTGCTACGGAGGTTTATAGGGTGATCACACCGCATAATCATGTATAACCACTATATACATTTAATTAGTGAATACTATACGATTGGTATTGAGATTAATGCGTCTGTGCCCTTACATGTAGGGCACTACTGCTGGACATGTCGAGTCGGATACGGATCACAGTGCCCCCGTGGACGAGGAAAATTAACAGGACCCATCAGATTAGGGACTCGCTGAACCCTGATCAGCCCTTCCCCTCCTAGCTCTTTGCATGCCGCTCCTGTGCCCCCCCTGACTTGTACTCCCCTCCCCTACTCTATTTATGTACCCCGTTCCTGCACCCTCCTGAATTTTGTATACATTTTATTGTTGGGTTGTGATTACGGTTTGGTATTATATATATATATATATATATATATATATATATATGTTAAAGTTAGTTTGACTTTATACCGACGAACTAGATTCCGTCGCTAAAAGTCTAACTAATTTTAAATGAACGACTTTTAGCGACGAGAAATCTGTCGCTAAAGTTTTAAATGACAAACATATAGCGACGGAATTTTGTCGCTAAATATTTTAGGTAATAAATTATTTTAAAAAAAAGAAAATAAATCAAAATACAAAAAATAGAATTAGGTTTTTGGGCGCAAAATCTAATCCTTGCGGTCCAAATTTTCCACTAGCGTTCCTCATACGATAGGTCCTCCCGAATCTCCACAGGTTCAAAATGAATGACATGCAAAGGATCGGGAACGTATTTTCTCAAGAGTGATATATGAAATACATCATGTATTTGTGACAAACTGGGAGGTAAGGCAACTCGGTAAGCGACCGGTCCAATTCTCCGCAAGATCTCAAATGGTCCGATAAATCTTGCCCTTCTTCCCAAAACGTATTACTCCTTTCCAAGGGATACTTTGAGAAATACATAATCTCCCTTTTTAAACTCTAGCTCACGTCTTTTATTATCCGTATAACTCTTTTGACGACTCTAAGCCACTAGCAAATTAGCTTTGATCAAACGAATTTTCTCCAAGGTAGCTTGCACTATCTTCGGCCCCAAACCTCAAACCAACAAATAGGCGTTCTACATCTCCGACCATACAAGGCCTCAAATGGAGCCATACAATATTAGCCTGAAAGCTATTGTTGTATGCAAACTCCACAAGAGGCAATTGATCACCCCAACTATTATTGATGTATAACAAGCAAGCCTTAAGCATGTCTTCTAAAATCTGAATCTTTCTCTCTGACTGTCCATCACTTTAAGGATGATATGCCGTACTAAGGTCAAGTTGAGTACCCAAGGCGTTTTGCAAACTGAGCCAAAAATTTGACGTAAAATGTGTATCTCGATCTGAAACGATTGAAACGGGTACACCGTGGAGACGAACAATCTCTTGAATATAAAGTTTGGCTAACCTCTCCAAGCTATATGTAACCTTAACCAGAATAAAATGCGCTGACTTGGTCAAACGATCAATTATTACCCAAACCAAATCATGACCTTTATTGTCCTAGGCAACCCAGACGCAAAGTCCATGGCAATACGTTCCAACTTCCACTGAAGGATAGTAAGAGGTTGCAAAGATCCAGCAGATCATTGAAGTTCCACTTTAACTTGCTGACAAGTAAGGCATCGAGTGAAAAAATCCGCTATTTCCCTTTTCATATTGTTCCACCAAAGCACGTCCCGTAAATCTCGATACATCTTAGTACTTCCTGGATGAACTATGAAGCTGGAACTATACGCATCTCGCAATATTTCCTCTTTAATCCCACATTAGAAAGAACACACAATCTGTCTCCAAAACGTAATGCCCCCTCGGCATCAATTTTGAACTCTGGCTGTTGACCTTCGCCAACTTGTGCTCTGATCTTAACAAATCTTGAATTCAAAATCTGAGCTTGCTTAATTCTTTCGATCAAGGTAGGTCGCCCCATTAAATTCCCCAAAGAGTTTCATGTCCCGGAAACCAAAACATCCACACCCAAACTATCAAGATCCGCAAAAATTTCCTTATGTGAAGTTAAAAGGGCTGCACACGTACATGTGTTCTTTCATCTAAGAGCATCGACAACCACATTGGCCTTCCCTGGATGATACACGATTTTGCAGTCATAGTCCTTAAGCAATTCCAACCATCCACGTTGTCGCATATTCAATTCTTTCTGTGAATAAAAACTTAAGACTCTTGTGATTTGTGTATATCTCACACGTCTCACCTAGAGATAGTGCCTCCAAATTTTAAAAGTGAAAACCACTGCAGCTAATTCCAAGTCATGTGTTGGGTAGTTCACTTCATACGTTTTGAGTTGTAGCGAGCCATAAGCAATAACTCCCCTGTGCTGCATTAAGACACATCCCAAACCCTTTCGTGATGCATCACTATATACCACAAATCCTCCAGTCCCCGAAGGTAGAGAAAGAACTGGAGTCGAAACCAATCTTATCTTTAATTCTAGAAAACTGCGATCACACTCTTTCGACCACTCGAACCTAACCTTCTTCCGGGTCAATTGTGTTAATGGAATAGTGAGTTTTGAAAACCCTCAATAAACCTGTGATAATAGCCAGCCAACCAAACCAAGAAAATTACAAACTTCACCGACCATTCTTGGTCTTTTCTAATTCTACACTGCCTCTACCTTAGATGGATCCACCGAGATCCCATCTTTAGATACCACATGCCCTAGAAACACAACTTTCTCAAGCCAAAACTCACATTTATCAAACTTGGCATAAAGCTTATCTTCCCTCAAAATTTGTAGACCTTCGTAAATGTTCTTCATGTTCTTTGTTGCTTCTAGAGTAGATCAATATGTCATCAATAAAGACTATAATGAACTGGTCAAAATATCACTTGAATACCCAATTCATTAAGTCCATAAACACTGCAGGTGCGTTAGTCAACCCAAATGGCATTACAACAAACTCATAGTGTCCATACCTCGTGTGAAAAGCAGTCTTGGATATATCATCCTTCCTAATCTTCAATTGGTGGTAACTCAATCTCAAATCAATCTTGGAAAATTATTCAGCTCCCTGAAGTTGATCAAACAAATCGCCAATCCGTGGCAAAGGATACTTGTTACGAACTGTGATACGGTTCAGCTCCTTATAGTCAATACACAATCTCATCATTCTGTCCTTCTTCTTTACAAATAGAACGGTAGCACCCCAAGGAGAGACGCTTGGGCGAATGAAGCCTTTCTCAAGTAATTCTTGAAGTTGCACCTTAAGTTCTTTGAGCTCAGCCGGGGCCATGCGATAAGGAACCTTAGAAATTGGAGCAGCTCTTGGTATAAGATCTATAATAAACTCGATTTCACAATCTGGAGGAAGACCAGGGAGTTCCTTTAGAAACACATCCAAAAATTTGCTAATGACATGAATAACGGATAAATTCTGAATAGCTATTCGAGTATCCACAATATGAGCTAAATATACTTGACATCCTTTCCAAAGCAAATGCCTAGTTCGCAAGGCAGATATAAGGCAAGATGAAGTAATGGGCGTAGAACCCTTAAACTTGAACTTGGATTGACCGGGAATCCAAAAGTGCACTTCATTGGCATGGCAATCCAACGAGGCATGGTAGGAAGACAACCAGTCCATATTGAGAATGACATCAAAATCCCGAATGTCCATAGCTATAATGTCAGCGGGTAACACTCTACCCTCAATGCGTACCAAGCAAGGCTTGTACACTGTAGATATTAATACAGATTTCCCCAATGGGGTATCAATCATCAAATCAAACTCTAAAAGTCATGGGTCGGAACCCAACTTACATGCAAGAGAAGGGGTTATAAATGAATGCGTGGATCCAGGGTCAAACAACGCATGAAAAGAATGAGAACCAATCTGAACTGTACCTGCCACTACGTCGTTAGAAGTTGTGGCATCCTTGGCAATCAAAGCATAAGCATGACCTTGTACTCTCACTCAGCCACTAGTCCCCTATGGGCGGTTTAGCTCCACCCTGAGCCTGAATGTTGTAAGTCTTCTCCTTCTTTGGATACATGCATTCCATAGCATAATGCCCCACTTTCCCACAGTTGAAGCATGAGTTTGTCAAACGATGGTAGGGCTTATCCCCATGATTCTTGCCACAAGTATCACAAACTTTCATACCCCCTTGAGTTGATTTCATGCCTTCTTGTAAAGTTGGTTTCCTCTTGTTCTGACCACCACTCTTGTTCTTGTTTGAAGTTTCTGCACGGCTTCTTTTGTGCCTCAGTTCTTCTTTCTCTTTCAAAAATTTCCCGTAGTCCATCTCTAGAATTTCGGCCCATTCAACCACCTTGGCATAAGTTGAAAGCTTTAGAGCTAACAATCTGTTCTTGATGCCACACTTCAATCACTTTTCAAATCTTCTTGCCTTACGATTCTCAGTGTCAACCAAATACAGGGCATGCCTTGACAATGAGGTGAACTTCGCCTCATATTCTGCTACTGTCATTTCATTCTGTACTAACTTCACAAATTCTTCTTCCTCATATTCTAAGCTCTGATACTAACCCTGTCGCGCCCCCGAAATGGGAGGCCGCGACTGTAAATCAAACCTCAAAATATACCATTACAGTTCTAATTATAATGATTAAAACAGAGCAACTAATATATATATATATATATATATATATATATATATATATATCCGTAAAACAAAAGCTATCCATTCTTAAGAAATTCTTCAACTGAGTATTCTATTACAAAACAATTTTGAATCGCAGTGGACAAATAGTTATACAAAATCAATTCTATCGAATTACCCAAACGGGGTAATGTTTCCAAAAGAATACAACCACAAGTCTATCAAACCACAAGCAAAAGTCTCATAGCTACCAGGCTGCCATAAGAATCAATTGTCACTCCCTTCACCTGTGACAAAGTCCAGGCAAGAAGACAAAGGGGTAAGCTCAAATAGCCCAGTAAGGTAAGCAAATGGTAAGATGTTAAGCAATACTGGTGGAATCAAAGGACAATATTAAATGAAATGGGCCAAACATGTCTTACTATCAAATATCGAAGTAACAAAGTTACGCATTTAACCCAAAGCACATTTCAATTATGTCTAGGGTATGCTACAAACATGCAATGACTATGATGGTCGTAAGACCCAAATGTCGAACCAAACATACAAACATCAAATGTGTGCTCCGAAGCATACTAGGAGGCTTCGGCTTTCTAGTATAACAAATATGTGTCCATAGGACCTTCTCTATTTGAAGTTGTTCAACATAGTCAATGTCAATCTTGAATTGATGGTCACAAATGTACGAATTCAAAGAATATGTAAAAGATGTATATTATTAGGTATAAACGGAAAAGGTAAGCAATATTCTCAATAAGGGCAAAAGCGGAATAATTCAAATACAAACAATATGGATAAACAAACTTGATGAAGTTTTCTTTTAGACTATATATTTTGAGAATTTTAATTTGAGTTGATATCTAGTTAGATGCTCTGAAGTTTGTGTCAGTAAATAAGGTTTAATGTGGTTTGATGTGATGTGATAGGTTAACGCTCTGAGAGTTCAGACCGATAGAGCTCTGGATTTCCAGATCGTTATAAATTCGTACACCATCACCACACATCACGGCTGCACACAGCAATCATTCCCTCTCCCCTTCGCCCTTCTTCTTTCCCCAAGAAAACTTATGTAGAACCCCTCATAACGGTTGCCCCATACACAGTCATAAAACACCCACAAAGCTTGTCCAATACACACGAACTACACTAAAAAAAAACATAGCAAACAACCACCTTGGGCTCCCTTTCAGACTAGCATAAAACCATTAAAATTGTTCATTTTGATGGCTAATTGGGCAAGTGATCATACCTGAAAATTTCATCCCTGAAACTCTCTCTCTCTCATCTCTCTGATTTTTCACATAAAAGGGGTTACCAGCCTCTCTCTTCGATGGCTACCCCGTTCTTTCCTCCGTTATATATGGATAGCCCTAGGTTGAAATATTTCTAAAGACCCCTCTCTTAGTTATTTCTCATTTCACACATTCCTTTAAGAAAAACTACAATATTATTATTATTATTATTTATTAAGGTAAGAAAAAGAAAATGTTTGACGCATAAAAATTTTGTTGCCAGAATAAAATTTCGGGCGTTACAGTTAAAAATTTAAAATAATTTTAGACGAACCGGATAGTTTTCGACAAACCGGGCATGTAATACCCTAATTAAATCTACATAGGAGTTGGATTGATTAAGGGCATTATTTTTATTGATAATGAAGAATTAGTATAATATGAGGCTTTGGGGCCAAAGTGCAATTATGTGAAGTTTTGGGGTTAAAGTGTAGTTACGGAAAAGTTGAGGGCCATTTTGTAAATTATGAAAATGGGTGATTAGTGGCAATATGTGTCATGCTGTGAGGAAGAATTAAGTAGCGGTGGCCACCTCCTACTTGAGGAGGGAGTGACTAATTATTAAATTAAATTGTAGAAAAATAGAATTTATGGGATAAAAGTAAGAAGAAAAAGAAAAAAGAAGAAGCAGAGAAGTGAAGGACAGAGGCAAAGCTTGACAGAGAAAAGAAGAAGAGAAAGAGTGAAAGAAGAGGAAATAAAGGAGGGAGAAAAGTTGAAAAACCCTAAGGGTAATCCCTTTTTTATTGGTGTAAATATTAGGGTTAATTTTAGTGTTTATTGATGGGGGGTGTTTGTGCACGCGCGCTCAGTCATGTGTGTGCACAAGTGACTGTTCACTGTGTGTGCAAATGTGGTGAAAGGGAAGGGGGAAATAACCATGGTGGCTACTTATAGTTGGTGCAGTGTGTGTGGGTGCACCATGAGCCGCCGTGCGCGCGTGTATATGTGTGTCAGTCACTGCTATAGCAGCAATAATGGTGCATTGTGTGTGTGTGTGAGTGTAAGTGCGTGTGTGCATGGAAGTACTGTGCAGTGGTGTGTGTATGTGTGTCTACTGGTGCGAAGTGTGGTTGTGTGCTTAGTGTGCATGAGTGGGGAAAAGGAGGGGAAGCAACAAAGTGGATACTAATGTTTGTTGTAGTGTGTACATGTATGTGTGTCCCAATGTGTGGGGTTGTGTGTGTCTATGTATAATTGGTGAAGGTGTAGGTTGTGTGTTTGTGTGTGTGTTTAGGTACAAAATCTAGTATGTGTGTGCTACGTATATGGGCACGCAGCGGTGTACATCCAGTGAATGTATGGTGTGTGTGCATGAATGGTGAAGGGGAGGGGGGAACAACACAAGGGCTACTGCGACATGTTTTGTGGTGTTTGTGAGGGATTGTTATGTGTGTTATAGCGTTTGTGTGTGTGTGTTATACCAAAATAATGAGTGCAATATGTAGTGAAGACAAAGTTGAGGATGATGACACGGGGTTCGTTGGCGACGGGTCATTCTGCAGTAGCGCGTGACTTTGAGCGACGAACGTCATGAGAGCGACGCACGATCGCGGATATCGGATGACGGACGTCACGAGATTGTTGTGTACGCATTGGAAAGCTTTACGCCAGCACAAAACATGGTTTGGAACACTGTGCGCAAAAAAGGGGTGCAAAGCCAGGAGTTTTGGGGGAAGGCCGAGGCCGACCCTAGGGGTGGCCAAGGCCACCTTCCTCCTTTTGGTGAATTTTGGGCATGCCGACGGTTGGTGTTTGATAGGCAAAGATGAATCCAGAAGTTGCATTACGACGAGCGTATCAACGTGAATCGTACCCACGTGATGAACAAAGTGCCAAAGTCACATACGAAGTGTACGAAGCGAACAAAGCGCGAATAGTACTTTGTGCGAGGAGGGAACAACCGGGGGGGAAGGCCAAGGCCAACCCTATGGCCTTGGGGGAGGCCGAGGCCGACCCCATGGGGTTGGTCAAAGCCTTTGCCTCTTGACCCCGTCGCTTTGGTTGTGTCGTTGGCCGAAGTGTTTTTGGTGAAAAGGTGCTCGGGTTATCTCGGTGTGATGGTCGCACTCTCGTGAGTCATGCTAATGCAAAATAAATTGCGCCTAAGTCGTGCACGAAGCGCGCGAAGTGAGAAAAACACGTTTCTTGGGTGTGCGTGCACTGACCGATTCGATGTGCTGGAAATTTGACCGTTCACTATGTTGATGTGTCTGCGTGAAGCGGGACCCCCAATGGGCCATTGGATCCGACAGAATAGGTTGGGAACATGGGTGAACCAAAATAAGAGGGTATTTGATCTTTGGGACAGCAGCAATGAACAAAAGGTGGCATATGCAGTTTTCATGTAAGAGGATGAAGCTGACCATTGGTGAAAGATGGTCAACTGCACATAGAGAATCAGCGCTAATCATCCCATGACTTGGGAATAGTTTAAGGTATTTTCTTCAAGAAGTACTCTCCTCAAAATATAAGAGATCAGAAGGAGGAAGAATTTTTAAAGCTAGTAAAGAATGATATGACGGTAGCACAATATGAGGCAAAGTTCAACTCATTGTCAATACATGCCCCACATCTGGTTGACACCGAGAATTGCAAGGCAAGAATATTTGAGAAGGGATTGAAGCACGGTATCAAGAACAGATTGTTGGCTCTGAAGCTTCCGACTTATGCCGAGGTGGTTAAATGGGCCAAAATTTTAGAGACGGACTATATGGAGTTTCTAAAAGAACAGAAGGAGCAGAGGCACAAAAGAACGTGCAGAATCTCCAGACGAGAACAAGAGTGGTGGTCAGAACAAGAGGAAAGCAACTTTACAAGAAAACATGAAATCGACTCAAAAGGGTATGAAAGTTTGTGATACTTGCGGCAGGAATCATGGTGATAAGCCCTACCATCGTTTGACAAACTCTTGCTTCAATTATGGAAAGCTGGGGCATTATGTTATGAAGTGCCCGTATCCGAAGAAAGAGAGACTGGGGGAGAAGACTTACAACATTTAGGCTCAGGGTGGAGCCAAGCTATCAACGGGAGATCAGAGGCAAAGGTACAAGGCTGTGCTTATGCTTTGATTGCCAAGGATGCTACAACTTCCAACGACGTGGTGGCAGGTACAGTTCATATTGGTTCTCATTCATTTCATGCATTATTCGACCCTGGATCCACATATTTGTTTATAACATCCTCTCTTGCGTGTAAGATGGGTTCTGACCCATGACCTTTAGAGTTTTATTTGATGATCGATATCCTGGCGGGAAAATCTATATTAGTAACTACAGTGTACAAGCCTTGCTTAGTACACATTGAGGGACTGCCATGCCAAAGAAGTGCATTTTTGGATTCCCGGTAATCCAAGTTCAAGTTTAAGGGTTCTACATCCATTACTTCGTCTTGCCTTATATCTACCTTGCGGGCTAGACGTTTGCTTTGAAAAGGATTTCAAGGATATTTAACTCACATTGTGGATAATCATATAGCTATTTAGAATTTATCTACTATTCCCGTCGTTGGCGAATTTTCAGATGTGTTTCCGGAGGAACTCCCTGGTCTTCCTTCAGATAGTGAAATTGAGTTTGTTATAGATCTTATGCCAGGAGCTGCTCCAATTTCTAAGGCTCCCTATCGTATGGCCCCAGTCGAGCTCAAAGAACCTAAAGTGCAACTCCAATAACTACTTCATAAAGGCCTCATTCGCCCAAGCGTCTCTCCTTGGGGCGCTCCCATTTTATTTGTAAAGAAGAAGGACGAAATGATGAGATTGTGTATTGACTATAGGGAATTGAACTGTATTACAATTCATAATAAGTACCCTTGCCACGGATTGACGATTTGTTTGACCAGCTTCAGGGAGCTGAATACTTTTCCAAGATTGATTTGAGATTGGGTTACCACCAATTGAAGATTAGGAGGGAAGCTATACACAAGACTACTTTCTGCACGAGGTACGGACACTATGAGTTTGTAGTGAAGCCATTTGGGTTGACTAATGCACCTACATCATTTTTGGATTTAATGAACTGGGCATTCAAACAATACTTGGACCAATTTGTCATAGTCTTCATTGATGACATTCTGATTTACTCCAAAAGCAGGGAAGAACATGAAGAACATTTGCGTATGGTACTACAAATTCTGAGGGCAGAAAAGCTTTATGCCAAGCGTGATAAATGTGAGTTTTGGATTGAAAAGGTTGAGTTTTTAGGGAATGTGGTATTTAAAGTTAGGATCTCGATGGATCCATCTAAGGTAGAGGCAGTGTGGAATTGGGAGAAACCAAAGACTGTTGGAGAAGTTCATAGTTTTCTTAGTTTGGCTTGTTATTATCGCAAGTTTATTGAGGGATTTTCAAAACTAGCTATCCCATTGACTCTGTTGACCAAAAAAAGGTTTGGTTTCTAGTGGTCGGAGAAATGTGATCGCAGTTTTCTAGAGTTAAGGAAAAAATTAGTTTCTGCTCCGGTCTTTCCCTACCTTTAGGGACTAGAGGATTGTGTTATATAGCGATGCTTCACGAAAGGGTTTGGGGATGTGTATTAATACAACATGGGCGAGTTATTGTTTATAGCTCACGGCAACTCAAAATGTATGAAGTGAACTAACCAACACATGACTTAGAGTTGGCTGCTGTGGTTTTTGCTTTACAAATTTGGAGGCACTATCTCTATGGTGAAACGTGAGAGATATATACGGATCACAAGAGTCTTAAGTTTTTATTCACGCAGACAGAATTAAATGTGTGATAACATCGATGGTTGGAATTGCTTAAGGACTATGACTGCAAGATTTTGTATCATCCAAGGAAAGACAATGTGGTAGCCAATGCTCTTAGTCGAAAGAAGACAGGTACGTGTGCAGCTCTTTTAACTTCACGTAAGGAAATTCTTGCGGATCTCGAAAGTTTGAGTGTGGATTGGTTTTCGGGGCGGGAAACTATTGTTATAATATAATGGTGTGTCGTACCTTGATAGAAAGAATTAAGCAAACTCAGATTTTGGATTCAAAATTAGTTAAGATAATAGAGCAAGTTTGAGAAGGTCAACAGCCAGAGTTCAGAATTGATGCCGAGGGGATTACATTTTGGAAACAGATTGTGTGTTCTTTCTAATGAAGGGTTAAAGGAGGAAATACTGGGAGATGGGCAGAGTTCCAGCTTCACAGTTCATCCAGGTAGTACTAAGTTGTATCGGGATTTACGAGACGTTTTTTGGTAGAACGATATAAAAAGGGAGATAGTGGATTTCGTTGCTCGATGCCTTACTTGTCAGCAAGTTAAAGCGAAACATCAACGACCTGCTGGACCTTTTCAACCTCTTACCATCCCTCAGTGGAAGTGGGAACGTATTGCCATGGACTTTATATCTGGTTTACCTAGGACAAGGCAAGGTCATGATTCGGTTAGGGTAATAATTGACTGTTTAACTAAGTCAACACATTTTATCCCGACCAAGGTTACCTATAACTTGGAGAGGTTGGCCAAACTTTATATTCAGGAAATTGTTTAACTCCATGGTGTGCCTATTTCAATCATTTCAGATAGAGATGCGCATTTTATATCAAAGTTTTGGCGTGGGTTGTAAAACACCTTGGGTACTCAACTTGACCTTAGTACGGCTTATCATCCTCAAAGTGATGGACAATCGGAGAAAACGATTCAGATTTTAGAAGACATGCTTAGGGCTTGCTCGTTGAACTTAAAAAATAGTTGGGGTGTTCAATTGCCACTTGTGGAGTTTGCATACAACAATAGCTTTCAGGCTAGTTTTGGTATGGCCCCGTTTGAGGCCTTGTATGGTCGAAGATGTAGAATGCCAATTTGTTGGTTCGAGGTTAGAGAGGATAAACTTTTGGGTGCCTTGGGGCAGGAGATAGTACCAGCTACAACGGAGAAAATTTGTTTGATTAAGGATAATTTGGTGGTTGCTCAAAGTCGTCAAAAGAGTTACGCCGATAATAGAAGACGTGAGTTAGATTTTGAAGTAGGAGATCATGTATTTCTCAAAGTATAACCTTGGAAGGGAGTAATGCGTTTTGGGAAGAAGGGCCAGCTTAGCCCTAGATTCATTTGACCATTCAAAATCTTGCGGAAGGTCGGACCGGTTGCTTACCAAGTTGCCTTACCTCCCAATTTGTCACAAATAGATGATGTGTTTCACGTATCAGCCTTGAGGGAATACGTGCCAGATCCTTCACAAGTCATTCATTTTGAACCTGTGGAGATTCGGGAGGACCTATCATACGAGGAATGCCCAGTGGAAATTTTGGACCGCAAGGATCATATTTTGAGTACAAAAACTATTAAGCTAGTTAATGTACTTTGGCATAACCATTCGGTGGAAGAAGCCACTTAGGAACTCGAGGATGCAATGCACGAAAAGCACCCTCAGCTTTTTGATATTTAAGGTACGTTTTTAACTCTACAGACAAAATTCTTTTAAGGGAATGGAGGGGAGTGTAATACCCCAAAATTTTCTTTTCTTACACTAAAAGTTTTTCTTTAAAATAATAATCAATAATACTAAGAAATAAGTTTGTGTTCTTTTTGTAAAATTAAGAAAAATGGTGGAAAACTTTTATGAGGGTTTCAGTCGAATGAATCTTGGATTCATTCGAATTCGAATCAAATGGAAGGGGCGCAAACAATTTGGAGAGACTGAAGTTTTCGATCGAATGAATAGTTTTTGGTCGAAGGAACAGTTTTTGGTCAAATGAAACCGTTTTGCTTCGAATAAATTTTGTGTTGATTTGAGGAAGAAAGTTTATGGTCGAATGAAAATGGTTTGGGTCAAATGAAAATAGTTTTCGGTTGAATGAGAAATCTAGATTTTTGAAAAGGCCTTTTGCGTTTGAAGTTTTTGGCCGAATGAAACTTGATTTCCTCTGAATGAATAGTGTAATTTGCTTTCTTATAAATAGTCTTTTTATTTTCTTTCCAGCCCTTTTGTTCCCTCTTTCATTCCCTTTTTGACGAAGAGAGAGAGAGAGAGAAAGATTAGAAGGTTTGGAAAGCTCTTTGGGTATTAAGGTGGTGCCTTGAGATTTTTCTTGTCCAAAAGTTTGATTGAGGTAAGGGATTCTATCGCTTTTTTCTATGGGAATGTACTTTCGAAATCCGAAAGCTTATGCTTTATCCAATTCTCTTCATCTTCATTAGTTCACTTTAGTTTGTTTAACTTTTGCTTTCGTTCATAACATTGTGCACCCTTCTCCATTTGTACCCCGATGAGTACACCCTTGCATTTGTATATTTGTGGCCGTTAATTTAAGATTGACAATGACTATTGGAACAACTCTCAGATTGAGAGGGTCCTTTGGACATACGTTTGAGATGTTAGCGAGCAATAGACTCCTAGCATGCTACCGGTAGCACACCATTGACATTTATATATTTGGTTCAACATTTGGGTCATATGACCAACATAGTCTTCGTATGTCTGTACCATTCCCAACATATATTAGCCATGTGTTATGTGATTACATGCATAACCATGTGATGCCAAGGAAAGTGGGTTCGCAGTCGACGTGGAGGTGCCACAAGGAATGCAATCCGAGTCAGATGCCAAGTGCGCTGATGTGAGACACAGCAAGGACGGAGCAAGGGCAGAGACCAAGGGCTTTCAAGATAGAGCTTGAGAGTGGCAGTGCTGTGATGGCGATAGCGCATGATGAATACACGACGACAGTCACCGTCCAAACCTTAGGTTCAGAGTCAGGGTCATGTATGTTTCTCTCTCTAGGATTCTAGAGTGAGAGTGAAAATGTGAGAGTACCGAGAATCTGAAAATCTGAAGTCCTCCAAATGAATTCTCAAGACCTCTATTTATAGAGGTTGAGATGATGATGATGTCATTACGCAACACGTGGCGCTCCCTGAAAGTAACACGTGACCGAAGGGTCCATAGCTGCCGGTGCTCCACGGACTGTCGAATCGCATATTCACCCCACCTGCCCCTCACAGCGTCGCTCCGCCTGTCTGGAAAGACTGACTCCCACAGCGTTTATGTGGCCAGAGAACCCCCTTGATCTAACCTCCAATCCAAGCCCTTGCAGAGTCCAACAGGCCTGGCAGTAGTGGGGAAGACCCGACGCCCAATTGCCAGGCAGACTAGGTGTGATGCCCTCTGAAGACCTGCTCCCGTCATGGAGTGACCCGAGGGTCATAGTCTATAGGGGTGCCGATGCGAGCCCCCAGTGCAGGAGCATGTAGGCTAGTCATGAAGACACCGTGATGCGAATAGTGTCTCAAAGGAGTCGCCTATCCAGCTGCGAAGGTCAGAGCCCCCCATGATTGTGACGGCGATGGCTTTAAGGTTGTGAGCCCATCCCGCTATTGATTGTGCCGGCGATGGCTTTAAGGTTGTGAGCCCATCCCGTAGTTGATTGTGCCGGCGATGGCTTTAAGGTTATGAGCCCATCCAGTAGTTGATTGTGCCGGCGATGGCTTTAAGGTAATGAGCCCATCCCATGGCGGTAATGACTTTGTGGTAATGAGTCCATCTCGTTACGAGGGGTCCTCCTGCCGGAGCACTACGAACGGAGCCCCTCATGATTATGATGACGATGGCTTTATGGTAACGAGCCCATCCCGTGACGGCGATGACTTTGTGGTAACGAGTCCATCTCGCTGCGAGGGGTCCTCGTCCCAGAGCACTACGAAAGGAGCCCCCCAGAATGCTACACACTTCAGAGAGTGGGTCAAAGCATGTTCCACATCCATGGCAGGGGCGCATGGTGTGGTGAATAAGTGTGATGCCCGGAGGCCTGTAACATGATTGTGGCGCATGGACACGGTGACGACTGTTGCAAGACCATACCTGGTGCCCGGGGCACACGTCATGGAAGTGGCGCACGGGCACGGTGAAGTGTGTATGGTGCCCGGGGGCATGTATCATGAGAAAGGTGCACGGGAGCGGTGACGAACATCGCGGAACAATACTTGGTGCCAGGGCACATGTCATGAGAATGGCGCATGGGCGTGGCCAGGAACGTCGCGGAGACAATACTTGGTGCCGGAGTACATGTCATGAAAATGGCGCATGGGCGCTGCGACGAACGTCACGGAGACAATACTTGGTACGGGGGACATGTTATGAAAGTGGTGCGGTGACGAACGTCGCGTAGCCATACTTGGTGCCGGGGGCATGTATCATGATAATGGCGCAAGAGCGCGGCGACGAACGTCACAGAGCAATACTTGGTGCCGCGGCACAGAACATGAAAATGACACATGGGCTCGGCGACAAACGTCGCGGAGCAATACTTGGTGCCGGGGGCACGTATCATGATGAGGCGCACGGACGCGGTGACGAACGTTGCAGAGACGGCGCACGGGCACGCATCGGGTGTCCCGAAGATGGGATTTGAGCTGAGTGTACCTGTCATAACAAGATGATGAATGCAACATGTAGCAATGACAAAGTCAGGAGTGATGGTATGCGGTCGTCGACGATGGGTCATTTGGTGGTAGTGCGCGACTTTGTGCAATGGGCATCACAGGAATGGTATGCGGTCACGGATGACGGACGTCACGAGGTTGATGCACGACAAACGTCCCGAGGTTGATGGACGGCGAACATCGCGAGGTTGATGGATGACGGACATCACGAGGTTGATGCACAACATACGTCGCGAGGTTGAGGCATGACGGACGTCACGAGGTTGAGGCACGACAGACGTCGCGAGGTTGATGCACGACGGACGTCACAAGGTTGAGGCACGACGGATGTCGCGAGGTTGATGTACGAATGTTCGTAAATATCACGGAGGTGCAAGGAATCTAGAAAACAAGTGCGCGTGAAAGGAGAGGCCATAGGCCAACCCCCTGGGGAGAGGCTGAGGCCGACCCCCTTGGGGAGACCGAGGCCGACCCTAGAGGGTGGCCAAGGCCAATGGCCAACTCCCATGAACGGAGGTCAAGCCCACTCCCCTTTCGGTGAACTTCGAGGGTGCTAATGATAGGTGTTTTGATGGGCAATGACAAATCCAGAAGTTGCGTTACGATGAGGGTGTTACGGTGAGTCATACCCATGTGACGAACAAGGTACCAAAGTCACATACGAAGCGTACGAAGTGAAAAAAGTGGGCAAGGGACTTTGCGCGAAATATGAAGAACTGAGGGGGGAAGGCCAAGGCCAACCCCCCATGGGAGGCCGAGGCCGACCCCATAGCCTTGGGTAAGGCTGAGGCCAACCCCATGGCCTTGGGTGAGGTCGAGGCCGACCCCATTAGGTGGGCCAAGGCCTTTGCCTTTTGACCCCATTGCTCCGGTTGAAGTTTTTGATGAAAAGGTGCTTGGGTGGTCGCGGCGCGACTATCGTGTTACCGTGAGTCACCTTAATGTAAAATAATTGGTGACTAAGTCACGCGTGAGGCGTGTGAAGCAAGCACGTGACTTGGGCGTGCGCACTTTGACCGGTTCGAAGCGTTGAAGAATTGATTGTTGATAATGTCGACGTGTTCGCGTGAAATGGGAACCCTAACGGTCCATTGGGTATGACCAGAATAGGTTGGGAACATAAGCCCCCTGCGTGTGGTGTGCGCAGAGGGGCAACCTGAGCGGGCATCGCATGCATATACACTTGGAAGAAGTTTTGATGTTCTTTGGCTGGAGAGTAGCGGACGTCGTCTCTGAATGATGAAGGTGAAGAGCATGTAGCTTGAGCCACTTCGTGCACCACCTATTGAGACCTTGGAATGCTTGGGACGTTGACATAAGGGCACGATGATGGGGCGCAGGAGCGTAGTCATGGAGTCGACGGAGATGACATAAGGGCGACGGGGGTCGCAAAGATGACGTCGGGACGACGGACGATGGGAGTCATGGAGATGGCGTCCAGACAAGGGCAACAGGGATCGCGAGCAATGCAAGGCTGTCAATGTTGCAAAAGAATTCTAAGTACGAAAAAGTAGACAGGCACGACAGAGTGAGTAAGGTGCCAAGGGCACTATAAAGTGAGTGAGCCCGGGGGCCCGACTGTATCAGTAGGGCAGCGCACGGGCGTGGCGGAGTGATGTTCGGGCGACTGAGGTCACCGAGTGACTTCTCGACTACGGGGGTCGCGAAGTGACTTCAGGGCGACGGGGGTCGTGGAGATGGCGTTCGAACGAGGGGGTCGCGTAAATCGCTGAGATGACGTCCGGGTGACGGGAGTCGCGGTGATGATGTTTGGGCGACGAGCATTGCGGAGATGATGTCTGGGCGACGGGGGTCACGGAGGGACATCCGGGCGACGGGGGTTCGGGGAAGGATGTCCTGGCGATGGGGGTAGCGGAGATGACGTTAGGACGACGGGGTCACGGGGGTCCCGGAGATGGCGTCCTGACGAGGGGGTCGCGTAGATCGTGGAGATGATGTCCGGGTGCTGGCAACGAGCATTGGACAATGAGTAGGAGTAAGTGGTTCGAGCTACCTCGTGCACCACCTACCAAGGATATTGATGTCGAGGGACATCGCCATGAGGGGCACAATAAGGGCGCGGTTGGACGTCGTGATGCGGGGGCAGTCCACGACGGGCGCAGGGGCACGGGCAATGCAAGGCGGTCAATGTTGCAAAAAAATCTAAGTAGGGAAAAAAGTAACGAAAAGGGTAAGGGAGTCAAGAAATGCTACCCCAAAGCATATGAAGCTTTAGTTATAGTAAAATTGGTATGTTAGTTTTTTTTTTTTGGTTAGATAGAAAAAAATGTTAAGTGTTGTATATAATGGAATATGAGAAAGAACAAAAGTTGAGTATGAGGGGGTGTTGTATTTGTGAAGTAGTGTAAATAAAGTATGTTGTGATGAGAGAGAGAGAGAGAGAGAGAGAGAGAGAGAGAGAGAGAGATTAGTAGAAGAGGGAGGGAGAGGGGAGGGGAAACCCACGTGTAAGTGGGAATTTTTTTTTGGTGAGAGGAAGGATGAGTGGGGTGAGTTAATGAGTATAAGTGAGAGAAAAAAATGTGTAAGAGTGTAAGAAGGAGGGAGAGAGAATAATGAGAGTGTGATTGGAGAGAGGAGAGATAAGGGTGAGTGAATGAAGAGGCGAGAGGGGGTCGGCCTAGGGGAAGGGGGTGGGAGGTCGAGGCCGAGGGGTGTGGGAAGGGGGATGATTGGAAAAGATGGGGGGAGAGAAATGTGAAAGAGAGAGTGATGTGTGAGAGTAAAGAAGTGAAAGAGAGAAGATTGTAAGTGGGGGGAATTAAATGTGAGTAATGAGTGAGGAAGAAGGAAGAATGAAGAAAGAAGAAGGAAGAGATGGAAGGGAGGAGACCCATGTGAGATTGAGAGAGAAAGGAGTGTGTTTTTGGGTGATGTGAATGAAGAAAGAGAAAAAGTAAAAGTTGGAAGTGATTGCAGAGAGAAAAAGGGAAAAAGTGGGGAAAATGGAGAGAGAGAGAGAGAGAGCATTCAAATTGAGAGGAAAGTGGGGAAGACCCACATGAGGGGGAGAGGGGCTGCCCGACCTTGGAAGCTACCCAGGCGTCGGGGTGGGCGGAAAGTGGGGGTACCCCAAAAAAAAAAATTTGGCCTTCCAAGGAGGAAAGGGAAAGATAAAAAATTTTGTTGGAAAATTTTTCAAAGTAATGGAAAGAGAATGCATGGGGTGGCGGGGGATGAAAAACTTTGTTGAAAATTTTTCTAAAGTGTTGAAAAGTGGAGAGTGGGCTCAGACAAGAGTGGCGATGGGGGAGAGAAAAATGTTAGAGGGAGAGTGATGAGAGCATGAATGTTGGGAGTATGTGGGGGAGATGAAAATTTTGAAAAAATTTCTAAGTGTAGAACGAGGGTGAGAGAGTGGTGACCCGACCGCGAGCAAGCAGAGTGATACGGAGGAGGGCAAAGGGGGTGAGAATTTTTTTTTTCAAGAGTGTTGGACGTAGGCGATAGATAGGGGCAAAATTTTTTTTTAAGTGTTGAGCTCGGACAAGAGTACCAAGGGAGACCGCTGAGGGTGATCAAGGATGATCGATTGCGAAAAAAATGAAATTTTTTCTAAGTGTTGGGCTAAGTCAAGGATGGAGAAGGAGACCACTGAGTGTGATCATCGATGACCGGTTGCAAAAAAAATGAAAATTTTTCTAAGTGTCAAGAAATTTTTTTTTTTGATAAAGGGGTGATCATGCGATCGCAAGCACGGAAGGTTGAGATGAGTGGGATGGGGGACTCAGGGTGATGGGCTGGCATCGATGACCGACAGAGTGATGGAGGTAGGGGAGGATTGGTGTGGCGTGTTGCATGCATACCTGACAGAGGTGGTCGCGAGACTTGGGGGGTGTCAATTGACAGAGTTGAAACTGTGGCTCGAGCCACCTCACGCACCACGTAACAGGTCGTTGCAATGTGAGGCCGAAGATGTTGGGAAGTGGTGAAGCCCCCAAGAGAGTGGGTGATGGTATCAAGAGTGGTGTCAGTAGACTTGTGCAAGAGCAATGTAGCTTGAAAAATTTCTAAGTCTAGAAATTGCAACTTCATGGATGGCCGGGTTGGGTTTGTGATTGGTAGTCCTAGTAGCCTAACGTTGCTGAGGCAAGGTTGCTTGGATGTGTCAGGCACGGGACGAACTGCACTGCGACGCTCACCTCCCTAGTAGAGTCGCCAAAATGATGCTAAGGAAAGTGGGTTCGCAGCCGACGTGGAGGTGCCACAAGGAATGCAGTCCGAGTCAGATGCCAAGTGCGCTGATGTGAGACATAACAAGGGCGGAAGAAGGGCAAAGACCAAGGGCTTCCCAGACAGAGCTTGAGGGTGACGGTGCTGCGAGGGCGATATTGCATAATGAATACACGACGACAGTCACCGTTCAATGCTCAGGTCCAGAGTCAGGGTCATGTATGTTTCTCTCTCTAGGATTCTAGAGTGAGAAAGTGAAAATGTGAGAGTTCTGAGAATCTAAAAATCTGAAGTCCTTCAAATGAATTCTCCAGACCTCTATTTATAGAGGTTGAGATGATGATGTCATCATGCAACATATGGCGCTCCTCAGAAGTAACACGTCACCGAAGGGTCCACAGCTGTCGGTGTTCCATGGACTGTCAAATTGCATATTCACCCTACCTTCCCTTCACAGCATCACTTTGTCTATCTGGAAAGACTGGCTCCCACAACGTCTGTGTGGCCAGAGAACCCCTTTGATTTAGCCCCCAATCTAAGCCCTTGTAGAGTCCCACAAGCCTAGCAGTGGTGGGGAAGACCTGATGCCCAACTACCAGGCAGACTAGGCGCGATGCCTGCCCTCCGAAGACCTGCTCCCTTCTCGGAGTGACCCGGGGGTCATTGTCCATAGGGGTGCTGAAGCGAGCCCCCAGTGCCAGAGCACGTAGGCCAGTCACGAAGACACCCTGACGGAGATAGTGTCCCGAAGGAGTCGCCTATCCTGCTGCAAGGGCTGGAGCCCCCATGATTGTGATGTCGATGGATTTAAGGTTGTGAGCCCATCCCGCTGTTGATTGTGTTGGCGATGACTTTAAGGTTGTGAGCCCATCTCGCAGTTGATTGTGCCGGCGATGGCTTTAAGGTTGTGAGCCCATCCCGCGGTTGATTGTGCCGACGATGGCTATAAGGTTATGAGCCCATCCTGCAGTTGATTATGCCGGCGATGGCTTTAAGGTTGTGAGCCCATCCCATAGTTGATTGTGCCGGTGATGGCTGTAAGGTAACGAGCCCATCCCGTGGCGGCGATGACTTTGGGGTAATGAGTCCATCCCGCTGCGAGGGGTCCTCATGCCGGAGCACTACGAACGGAGCCCCCTCGTGATTGTGACGGAGATAACTTTGTGGTAACGAGCCCATCCCGTGACGGCGATGACATTGTGGTAATGAGTCCATCCCGCTGCGAGGGGTCCTCGTCCCAGAGCACTACGAACGGAGCCCCCCGGAATGCTGCACACTCCGGAGAGTGGGTCGAAGCATGTTCCACGTCCATGGTAAGGGCGCATGGTGTGGTGAATAAATGTGATGCTTGGAGGCCTGTAACATGATTGTGGCGCATGGGCGCGGCGACGACTGTCGTAAAACCATACCTGGTGCCCAGGGCACATGTCATGGAAGTGGCGCACGGGCGCGGTGAAGTGTGTATGGTCCCCGGAGGCACGTATCATGAGAATGGAGCACGGGCATGGCGACGAACGTCGCAGAACAATACTTGGTGTCGGGGCACATGTCATGAGAATGGCGCATGGGCGCGGCGACGAACGTCGCAGAGACAATACTTGGTTTCGGGGCACATGTCATGAGAATGGCGTATGGGCGCGACGACGAACATCGCGGAGACAATACTTGGTGCCAGGGCACATATTATGAAAGTGGTGCGGTGAGGAATGTCGCGTAGCCATACTTGGTGCCGAGGGCACGTATCATGACGCTGGCGCACGGGCGCGGCTACGAACGTTGCGGAGCAATACTTGGTGCCGGGGCACGGATCATGAGAATGGCGCATGGGCGCGGCGACGAATGTTGCGGAGAAATATTTGGTACCGGGGGCACGTATCATGACGATGGCGCACGGGCGCGGCGACGAACGTTGCGGAGACGGCGCACGGGCACGTGTCGGGTGTCCCGAAGATGGGATTTGAGCTGAATGTACCTGTCATAACAAGATGATGAATGCAACATGAAGTAATGACAAAGTCAGAAGTGATGGTATGCGGTCATCGACGACGGGTCATTCGGTGGTGGTGTGGGACTTTTGGTGATGGGCATCGCGGGAGCAGTATGCGGTCATGAACGACGAACATCACAAGGTTCATGCACGACGGACGTAGGTTGATGGACGACGGATGTTGCGAGGTTGATGGACGACGGACGTCACAAGGTTGATGGACGACGTAAGTCATGAGGTTGTGGCACGACAGACGTCGCGAGGTTGATGCTCGGCGGACGTCGCAAGGTTGATGCAAGACGAACCTAGCGAGGTTGATGGACTAGCGATGTCGCGAGGTTGAGGCACGACGGACGTCGCAAGGTTGATGTACGAATGTTCGTAAATATCGGGGAGGTGCAAGGACTCGAGAAAACAAGTGCCCACGAAAGGAGAGGCCATAGGCCAACCCCCTGGGGGAAGGCCGAGGCCGACCCCCTCGAGGAGGCCGAGGCCGACCCTAGGGGTGGCCAAGGCCAATGGCCAACTCCCAAGAAGGGAGGCCAAGGCCACTCCCCCTTTTAGTGAACTTCAAGGGTGCCGACAGTAGGTGTTTTGATGGGCAATGACGAATTCGGAAGTTGCATTACGATGAGCGTGTTGCGGTGAGTCATACCCATGTGACAAACAAGGTGCCAAAGTCACATACGAAGTGTATGAAGTGAAAAAAGTGCGCAAGGGACTTTGCACAAAATGTGAAGAACAGGGGGGGAAAGCCAAGGCCAACCCCCCATGGGAGGCCGAGGCCGACCCCATAACCTTGGGTGAGGCCGAGGCTGACCCCATGGCCTTGAGTGAGGTCGAGCCTGACCCCATGGGGTTGGCCAAGGCCTTTGCCCCTTGACCCCGTTGCTCCGGTTGCGCCGTTGGTCGAAGTTTTTGATGAAAAGGTGCTTGGGTGGTCGTGGCGTGACGATCGTGCTACCGTGAGTCACATTAACGTAAAATAATTGATGACTAAGTCGCGCGTGAGGCGTGTGAAGCAAGCACGTGACTTGGGCCCGCGCACTTTGATCGGTTTGAAGCATTGAAGAATTGACTGTTGACAATATCGACATGTTCGCGTGAAATGGGACCCCTAGCGGTCCCTGGGTATGACCAGAATAGGTTGGGAACACCATGTTGCTTCCATATTTGATGATAAGATATGGGTTACTTTGTTCTATTTGATATCGCCCTTGCTTCCATATTTGAGCTCACCCTTGCTTTTTCTTTCTACCTTGCCTTTGCCACAGGTGAAGGAAGTGACAACAAATATTATGGCATCGATGGAGTTTTGAGATAGATTTTGCATAGTATCGTAAACCTTGTAATTGTTACTCGAATAGCTTACCCGGATAGGGGTCTCTTGGATTGTAATGTATTGGAATATTTTGGTTTAGCTGTTGTGCATATAAAATCATTTTGTAAGGGAATATTTTGGAATTGAATTATGATAGACTTTTGTTATGCAAAGACGCTTTACATTATAAGTTTTAGTTGCTCTGTTTATACCGTTACTTTTAGAACTATAGCGGTATATCATGAGGTTTGTTTTGCAATCACGGCCTTCCATTTCTGGGGGCGTGACAACTTCTCTCCAAATTGTGACATATTTTGCAAACTTTCAAATTTATACTTTGGCCCCTCAAGTTTTTAAATTTGCATTTTGACCCTCTAGTTTAGAAAAATTATACTTTGACTACAAAATCACACTAACCCCTCATTTCACTTCCTGATACCTAATTACCATCAAGATGACGCTACTTAATGAAATATGCATCCCGTTAACTATATTTTCCAATTTTGCATTTTTGCCCATAACTTTTCAAAATTACCTTTTAACCCCTGAGGCCACAATAACCCCTTATTTTGCTTTCTAACACTTATATATTACCCACATAATGCTACTTAATACAATAACCCCATTAATTAATCAAACTCAGGGTTAGATTAATTTTCGTTATTTTCGGGTATCACACCTTCCCCCCCTTAAATAAATTTCATTCTCGAAATAGGGACAAACCTCATTGTGCAACTAGATGTGGGCATTATCACCACATTAGCACCTCGGGTTTCAAGGTGGCTTCCTCTACCACACGGTTTTTCCCAAGCAACTTTGACCACCGACATTAACGTAGAACCTGTTCCTTTCTATCAACCATCTTCATCGATGCCTCCTAATACAAGATATTATCTCGAATTTCCACCTGTTCTAACTGAATCCTATGCACAGGATCAGGATCAGGATCATACCTCTTCAACATTGATAAATGATACATGTTATGTAATCAACTTAAATACTTGACATAGATCAAGTCTGTATGCTATCTTTTCAATCCTAGACAGGATTTTAAACAATCCGACGAACCTTGGACTTAACTTTCCCTACTTCCCGAGTCACATGATTCCTTTCCACGGTGACACTTAGAAATTTACTCGGTCACCTACTTCAAACTTCAACATTTTATGCCACTTATCAATGTAGCTTTCCTGCTGGCTCTACGCAGTACGAATTATTTCCCGAATAACTGTCACTTTGCTTTATGTTCCTTTGCACAGTTTCGTGCGAGGCAGTCTATGTCTTCCAATATATCCAAAAAGTAGGCGTGCGGCATCTTCAGCTACACAACACTTCATACAAAGCCATTTCTACGCTCGACTGGTAACCATTGTTATCGGAGACTTCAACTAACTGTAACTGTTCATCTCAGCTCGGCCAACATAATTAATGCAGGCCTTCAACACTCTTCCAATACTTATATTGTACCTCCAAATTGGCCATCTTTTTGAGGTAAAAAGTCGTCTTCAAGGTTAACTCACTTCTTCTTAATTTTTTTTTCAAATTCTAGAGATAAACCTTACGTCTCTACCAAACAAAATAGTTACTGACACTCCATAACGACCAACTACTCGCTTAATATAAGTTTGGGTGAGTCATTTAGAAGAATATTCTTCCCAGATAAGAATGAATAGGGATGTCTTAATCAACCTATCCATTACAACTCAGATAGACGTATATCTCTTAGTTGTTCATGGTAACCATTACCACCAAAATTCATCGTAAGGTGTTCCTATTTCCACTTAGGTACAAAGAGTGGTTCCAACTATCCAACAGTTTTCTTATGATTCACCTTCACCTGTTAGCAAATCAAACATCAGGATACAAACTTTGATATATCCCTCTTCATACTAGGCCTCTCAAAATTTGGTCAGGACTCACATACGTTAATGTCTCCCCTGTGTGAGTCCAGTACTCAGAGCCATGATCACCTTTCCTAATTTCTTTCCTCAATTCATTATTAGGCAGAACACATATCTGACCTTCACATTCATAATTACCATCCTCATTAAAATAAAAAAATTTCTTCTTCTTTTTTTTTCTTTTCCGAATCCTAGCTAGACCTCAACATCCTTTCGTCTTGACCCTAAGCTTCCTTGATTCAATTAAGAAGCGCTGGTTACATTTCCATGTGAAACAAACTATTACTTCCTTTTTTGCTTACTCGAACTTTGATTTCGAGTTGTTTACATTCTTATTGACTTGATATAATAATTATCGTAGTCAGTTTTCTCCAATAAGGCATCTTAGAGAGATTGTCAATAACTCTTTGATAGCCTCCGCCTGAGCTTAGGAAGTTATTGATCTCAAACGCTAATGTCCAACGTTCCCTATTTTAACCCCTTTTCAACTTGTCCGGGATCTACTAACCTTCTTCCGCATCAACCCCATACATTCAGATTTTTCAGTCAAAATTCACATTCCTTGAATTTGACAAACAACTTAACTTTCTTAGAATTTATCAAACTTGCCATTGTGCTAGCTCTTCTTTGCCTTTAGTACAATTCATAAGGTCACCAATAAGGTAACAAAATAATGATCAAGTACTCTCAAGGACTTGATTCATCAAATTCAGAAATGCTGCAGGGGCATTGATTAATCCACATGGCATCACCAAGAATTCATAACGCCCGTTTCGTTTCTAATGAAAATCTTGACAACTTCGTCCTCCTTACCCTTAATTGGTGATTACTTGTTCTAAGGTTAGTCTTAGAAAGGAAATGCTTAGCACTCAGAACTGATCAACATATCATCTAGGTCAGGCAATGAGTAATTATTCCCAATTGTTGCCTTTTTTAACTTTTGATAACCGATACCTAGTCTCATAAACCCTATTTTTTTTTAACTTCAATGACCATCACCCTCCTTTAGAGAACCTCCGTTCAATATAATTGAGAAAAAAAAACACAAAATTATGACATAGCATGGACAAATAATAATGAAGACAATGAGTTTGAGTCTAGAAATTATCTTATGTATCCTAGCCAAGTCCTTGAGCCTATACAACTTGGAGTCCATCTCCTGCCAAGGAATTGGCTCATGCTCCTCGGTCTTCCCCCTCAAGAAGACCAGCACCATCCATGGAGGGAACGAAAGTCCCTTGCTCACATCAGCCTCCTTCGTGCCCTTCCTTTTTATTTCTTAGGCCACCCTCTCTTTTTGTATTGTCTTCAGTCACTCTGAGGTCAAAGGAGGTGCCAAGTCTTCTCTCATAAATGCCTCATAGGTACAAGGGTCGTTTGGCCATCTTAAGAAGGACATGGAGATCCCCCTTACTAGACTCTGGTTCAAGCTCTTGTCAAGCTTTGCTGAGAGGTACATCTCCTTGAGAGGGGTGGCCAAAATCCAAACACCTACATCCTAATGGTGTACAAAAACACCCTATCTCCTACGTAGAAGTCCTCTTGCAAGGGTCTCACCAAGAGTATCTGGCCTTGAGTATAGGCTAGCGCCTCAGGATAGTCCTTCATTTTCCCCCACCACCGAAACAGAGAAGCCTGAAACAAAAGAGGAAAATGTGAGAATTTATTAAGCATGTCTAGAAGAAAAATTTTAAAACTTAAAGAATTGCTTACTACGCGTTCCCTCAGACCATTGAAGAACCCTGAGACCCCAGCCCTTTCATCCTTAAAGTTTCACCGGTTCATCGCTGGTGTAGTCTGGCCAATGTATGTCTCCCCCAGGTGAGGAGCACGAGAATCGAGGATCTCGAAGGCCCAAATCTGTTAGAATATATATGACATATGTAAGAAAAATGTCTAGAATATGCATGGACTAATTAGAAAATAACCTGAGAGTATAAACATACCTCCTAACATTACAATATCCTATAAAGCAGAGGGACTACCTCCAGGACACTGGACGCATAGATCGGAACAAATATGCGAAATTAGAGTACCCCAACCATACTCTCCAACCTCCTCTGTAGTCTATATAGGTACCAAAGCTGAACTGAAATGTCTGTACTGCTAAATATAACAAAAAATCTCAGGGTCTCCCCCACAACATATAACAAAAATCTCGACAAATTGGTCAATCACTGCAAGCTCCACCCCTTCAAACTCATGTTCTCGTAATGAGCACGGAGGATACCCAATAAGATGGAACGGCCCTTCTTGTGGGACGGTTCATAGCCAAGCTATCACACCATGAAGTCCCAGTCTTTATCATGATCATGGGCCCAAGGCACAACACTTCCTCTAGCACGAACACCCGTGATGTTTGTGAAGTTGAACGTGACTGTAGCCTCCCTAAATGGCATGTGAAAGGTGTTGGTCGAATTCTATCAATGCGTGGCTGGACACAAGAGGTGTCTTTTACTTTGATTTGAGGCATGCAACCAATTCAAAAAAGGACCAAAACCCGTATCGACTGCTTTAGCCTTGATGGGTATGGAGATTTTGGCCCACTACTCTCTAACAAGATTGGAGGGAGCAGTCAGAATGCAAATTCATAGGGAAGGGCTGTAAAAATCACAAAACGGGGAAAGAAACTCAGAGAACCATCCGCTTCATGTATGAATTGCATGGAAAGCTTTATATGTGGATCCTACTTTGTATGAGCATGGGATGCATGTGTGATGAAAGGTAAAATAGTATGTGTGGGGAGAAAAAATTTGAGCAAAACTTACCTCCTCACAAAAAAGAGATTGCTAAAGTGAGTTCCTTGCTCCGAAGTCAGCAAGGAACGATCATCTGACTGGTTCTGTGGCAAGAATTGAGTGATCTTCTCGATTTGAGGTCATCCCTCGTGGTACTCGTGAGTTCAAATATACTCACCCATGATTCAGCAAAATTAAGAGAAAACGAGGAAACATTGGTTGAACTAATAGGCTGTGAGTGTGAATTAGGCAATATCACACATTCTAGAAGTCTTAGAGAGAAGAAATTTGAGAGATATTAAAGTCAAATTGAGTTAGAATTGTTTGACACAAACCCTAACTTTGCACACAAACTGGGTGCCCAAATCGGCTGGTTTTGTCCTTTAAGCTGGTCAATGCGATTGACTAGCCCACGTCTTTTCAACTCTTCAATCTTTAAAATTCCCAAAACGGCTGACCAACCGGCCAATTCTTGTGTCCATATTTCATAATTTTTCAAAACCTGTTGAGTAATTGGCTGGTTTTCGATCCAAATTTTCAAAATCCACCGAGGCCCTGATCAACCGTT
The DNA here is from genome assembly GCA_033070095.1 of Escallonia herrerae. NCBI lineage: Eukaryota > Viridiplantae > Streptophyta > Magnoliopsida > Escalloniales > Escalloniaceae > Escallonia > Escallonia herrerae. The sequence goes on along the minus strand of JAVXUP010001454.1, from coordinate 106,665 downwards.
CGGTTTTCAACCCCCCCCCCAACCCCAAAAAAATATTACTGGTGTGCTTGTAGGTTTCATGTGCTTGCATCATCAATATAATTTTGTGTGTTTGTTTGCTTGTGCATTCCACATGATACATTTGCACTCGCCTGAGGGTGTTATTATCCAACATTTGTGTGCTTGCATGCTTGCTGGTGCATGTCCGCTATCCTATCTTTTGACTGTTTATCATCTGATTAGCTGAACCTATTGCTCAGTTCAATGATTTTTTGTACAGTGTAAGGCCCGTACAAAATCACGCTCATGTTGCTAGAAGTAACATTTTTTAGGTATCAATTAAATTGATATGTTTAGCATTCAATGACAAACTGTCTTTCTGGTATTATTAGCTCTAGCTTTGAGTGATATTCCTATAATTTATATATGTCCCATCGACCAATCGCTCAGTGACGCGTTGTTATATCCGGCTCTTGAACACGTTCAATTTTCTCAAGCGACCAATCGCCTAGTGACACGTTGTTGGCTCCGGTGCTTAGGGTAACCTCACTTCTTATATCCCAAGTGACCAATAGCCCAGTGACGCATTGTTGGCTCTGGCTCTTAGGATAATTGCTCTTCTTATATCTAGACAACCAAGTGCTTGGTAACACGTTATTGGCTCTAGCTTCTAGACCCATCATCTTCTTCTACCTAAATGACCAACCCCTTATTGAAGCATTGTTGGCTCCGACTCTTAGGATCACCTCATTTTTTATGTCTAGATGGCCAATTGCCAAGCAACGCGTTGTTGGCTCTGGCTCCTAGACATGTTATTTTCATATTTCTAGATGACCAACCGCTTAGTGACGCGTTGTTGGCTCTAGCTTCTAGCCATGATATTTTCTCCTCTGCCCATACTACCAGTTGCTTAGCGACGCGTTGTTGGCTACGGCTTTTGAGATGTAACTTTTTAAATTCCTAGACGACCAATAGTTGATATTGTTGGCTCCAGTTCCAAACAATTTTCTTATCCTTTACAAACTACACCGGTCTGTTTCGTTTCTAAGGATACGTAGGAAGCCTGTAAAGATCCGACCATGTGGGCCATAGAATCTTCCTTGAATCATGTGGTCTTTTTTGTATTTCTACTACAAAACGTGTTGTCCTTTTCTTTTTTTTGGTGATTTTTGCCTGAACGCGATCATCACCGAGGGGTCTGTAGACACTCCATTTTTATAGTCGTTAATAATTAAATAGTTAGTGGCCTTTATTATTAATTATAGTGCATTATTGAGTTTAGGCCTAGTAATATAACTTAATAAATTAATTTAGTCAAGCCTGGTATAATTCTCCCAGTCCAGTCCATTTGTCTAGTCCAATTGCATCAGTCTAGTCTAATTGTGTCTAGTCCAGTTCAAGGTCAAGATTATTCTAATTGATGTAGTTTGTCTAGATAATTAGTACAAATGATCCATAAATTTTCCTTGATGCAGAGATAAAATCAATCTATTTTATAGTTAGGAAATGAATGTATACGGTACACCCCATTCACGATATTAAAGATAATTACCAAAAATAGGGTGAGATAATGCCTAGAAAGTAAAAAGAAAATCATTTTTCATTTTTGGGATGAACCGGCCAGTTTTTGAAAAACTAGCCTATTAGTTGACTTTGTCAATCGGCGATTATATCACTTATTCTGACTTATCTCCAGCTTTGCAGATTGGTATTGCTTATCTTATTAGATTTTGAATGAGCATTATAAAAAGGGGCCTTGGCCTTCAACTTTAGAGGTCTGGAAACTTATTCTCTTTAGAGCTTGCGTATCATTTCTCTATAAAGTGATATTTTTTCTCTCTATCATCACCTGCGTGCTTACTTAGTTTTTCAACGTTAGATTCTTCAAATACAACATGCATGGACTCTTTAACAGCAAGAGTCCTACGATTATAAACTCTATATGCTCTACTCTTTAAGGAATAACCAAGAAAAATACCCTCATCAGATTTTGCATCAAACTTACCCTAGTTCTCACAATTGTTCAAAATAAGATATTTACAACCGAAAACCTTGAAATAATCAATTTTTGATTTTCGATTTGAGAAAAGTTTGTAAGGAGTTTTATCAAGGATCGGTCTGATAAGAACCTTGTTCGATACGTAACAAGAAGTGCTGATGGCTTTAACCCAAAATATTTTGGCAAAGAATTTTAAGAGTACGATTCTTTCTCTCTACAACCTTATTTTGTTGGAGAGTTCGAAGAGCAGAAAACTCATGAGCAATGTCATTTTGATCACAAAAAGGTATAAAATCTCTTTCAAATTCACCACCATGATCACTTCGGATTTTCACAAGTTTCAACTCCTTTTCATTTTGTAAAAGCTTTACCAGGTTAAAGAATTTTTCAAAAACTTCATCCTTATAAGTTAGAAAAAGACCTATGTGTATGTTAAAAACCGTCAACAATGACGAAAGCGTAAAATTTTCTACCTAGGCTAGCATTTCTTGTTGGTCCAAAAAATTCTAATGAAGAAGTTGAAGAGGACGAGAGGTAGAAACAACAATTTTGGCTTGAAAAGAGGTTTTTGACTGTTTGTCGTATTGGCAGGCATCACAAACGTTATCCCTGACAAACTTTAACTTTGGTAAGCCTCTGACAAGCTCTTTCGAGAGTAGTTTCTTGATTAGATCTATATGAATATGACCTAATCTGCGATGCCACAATCAAATATCATTTTGTTGAACAGAAAGACACACCTCTCGAGAAGAGTCTACTGTATCAAAAGATAGAGTGTAAATGTTACCATTTGGCTTACCAACCAGAGTACTTCCATCTGAGGCATGACAGATCAGGCAGTGGTCACCTTCAAAATGAACTTTGTGTCCACTATCGATTAGTTTACTAATACTTATCAAAATAAATTTTAAACCATCAACTAAAGACACATTATCAATGAAAATTAAACCATTACCAATATTACCTTTGCTGATGATTTTCCCATTTGAGTTGTCTCCAAAGGTAACAAGACCGCCATCCTTCGGAGTGATACAAGAGAACAGTGAACGATCACCTATCGTATTGCTTGAACATCCGCTGTCGAGGATCCATTTGTTTGAATCCATCTTTTGCTTTCAAGCATACCTACAATAGATTCTGGTTTCGTTCCTCTAGGTACCCACACTTTCTTGTAAGATTAGGTAAACAATGTTTTGGCACCCAAACTTTCTTTATTCTCTTTTGACTGACAGAAGAAGAATGTTGATTTCTGACTACTTTAAGGACAGTTTTTTACTAAGTGTCTTTTCTTATTACACACTATACAGAGTGTGACTGGTGAGCAGGAGGCTAGATTCTTGTTAAGGAAATTTTTATAATCCTTTTGCTTCTTTGTAGGATCATAACTAATCCCATTTTTTTCAAAAACACATCTTTGTCTTCCCAAAAGAATATCCAGGTTCTCTCTTCCTTGTGTAAATTTTGAAACCGTAAAATTCAGATCTTCGATCTCTTTTTCTAAACTCCTCTTTTCTATAGAATTCTTTCTAGTTGAGATTTTAAAAGCTCATTTTCTATAGGAGTGTTTTACACTTATGAGAGATTGAATTTCTGAAGACAAATTAGAATTCTCCTCCTTAGAAGTAATCAGATTATTTTTTAAAGAGGCATTTTCAATAATGTAAAACTCAATCTCTTCGTCTAGTTCTTCCGTTTCACTAACTAGCTCTTCAACAGTGTTTATCAAAGAAAGGGTCTTATTTTTAAGAGTAGCATTTTTTAGTTTCAATTTTTCATTATTTTTGCTAAGTTCAAGGAAGGCTAATTTAAGCTCATCGTAATAAATTTTTTAAAAAGTGACTACCTTATCTGAGTGATCGTCCTTGGCCATAAAGCATAGTTGAGCTACATCATCGTTTTCGCTCATTTCTTTCACTCTCGTCAGAATCATCCCAAGTCAGAAGAGCTTTTCTGGATTTGAATTTCTTTTCTCTTGTGTCTTGGCTGCTGCTGCTTGCAGATTTGTTCTTGAGTTACGAGCAATACTTCTTGATCGATGTGCCCACTTCTGTCGCATTCATAGTAAGCCTCAGGATTTTCTCTTGCATTCCAATCACCATTGTTTCTTTGATGTGACTGGGTTGTCTGACTCCTCTTGATCTTTCCATCTTGTCGGCTCGTAAAGAACTTCTTGAACTTACAAGTGATGAGTGCCATTTCTCGATCAGAGTCATCGCTGCTCTCTGTAGGTTCATGAAAGGCCTCAGCTTTGAGAGCTAAGTTCTTCTTCTTCGAAGTGGTCTCTTCCTCGTCATGAATCTTCATCGTGATTTCATGAGTCATTAGAGAACCCACCAATTCTTTCAGCTTCAGCACATTCAGGTCTTTGGCTTCTTGAATGGATGTGGGTTTTGCTTCCCATCTCTTGGGAAGAGATCTAAGAACTTTTCTTACGATCTCCTTTTCTGGGTATGATTTTCCCAAGAGCTTGAGTCCATTTATAATGAGAGTATACCTGAAGTACATCTCATTTATGGACTCGTGTTCATTCATCTTGAAGGCCTCATACTGCTGGACTAACATGTAAATCTTAGTCTCCTTTACCTGATTGGTACCTTCGTGATTAACCTCCAGTAGTCTCCATATTTCTTTAGCTGTCTCACATGTTGAGACTCAATTATACTCATTCATGTTAAGGCCACAAATGATAATATTCTTTGCTTTGTAGTCCATGGAGAAGAGCTGTGCCTCATGAGCATCCATTTCGAGTATTCTTTTGGGAACCTTGGTTCCGTCTAGCCCATCCTTCATGGGAATAATAGGACCATTCTCTACAACATACCATACATGAATATCCTACCTCAGAAAATTTCTCATCCGATTTTTCTAGTAGCTATAACTGTTGCTCTTCAACAATGGTGGCCTAGTGGTTGCTGAACCTTCTTCCATAAGGAGATCTTTAGCTCTTGACTATTAAGTCATAAAGAAAGCACCAGAGCACACGACTCTGATACCACTTGTAGGTCCCTAAACACACCTGAGGAAGGGGGTGAATAGGTGTTTACAACTTTGAGTAGAAATTTAAAAACTAAATTTACAAAGTAATAATAGAAATAGTAATTATAAATCAACACAAAGATTTATACTAGTTCGGCCCCACCAGCCTATGTCCAGTCCCTGAGCACTCCACCAAGGGAGACCTACTTGAGCCTTTCACTAACTAGCTAGCTTTGGTTGCTAGCTAAAACCGCAGTACAGATTTCGAAACCCTTCAAGGTTTCCAACAATTATAAGTGAAAATAAGATTTACAATTGAGATACAACAACACACTCATTTACGAGTAGATATTATAATGAAGTAATAAAGCTAAGCTTTCTTAGGTTGGAAGATCTGTAATCTTTTAAGAACAAAACCAAGAAGCTTGCTACTCAATTTCTCAAAGTATGAACTCACTTAAGGAAGAATAGATGAAAGTGTGAAATAAGATGAGAGAGTCTTTTGAAAAGTAAGAGAAAGATTTTTCAGAGATTCAAGAAGTTAATAATAAATGCTCTCAAAGTCTCTTGTTATACTGGAAGAGAAAATGATCGTTAAAAAAGGATGACACAAAGATTGATTCAAATGAAAGCTCAAACACATTCGAATAAAAAACATCTCTGAAGAATTTGGTCGAATGAATCTCAGATTCATTCGAATGAAATGATAGAGCTGAGAGATGTTGAAGCCATTGAAGGATTGAGTCGAATGAATACTATTTTTCATTCGAATGAAAAAGTTGCTTTGACTGAAAATTCTGGCTTCGACCGAAAACTTTGGCTTTGACCAAAAACTTTGGCTTCTACCGAAAGTTTTGGCTTCGACCGAAAGTTTTGGCTTCGACCGAAAACTCTTGGCTTCGACCGAATGTTTTGGCTTTGACTGAAAATTCTTGGCTTCGACCGAAAACTTCTTGCCTTCGATCTAAAGGAATTTTTGAAACTTGACAAGAAGGAATTGAAGGATCAATTTGAATGAAAACTTATTTTCCTTTGAATGAAAACTCTTGGTTTGTTCTTTACTTGATTTTCTAGAAATCTTTAAGAAAGACTTAGTTACAAAGAATAATTACAACAAAGATAGAATATACTTTAAGTTCAGATCCAAATCTTCTTCCAAGTCCACGTCCACATCCACATCCAAGTCCAAGGAATAATCCACATTTATGTTTGATTGTGATTGGTCCTGAAATTGTTCTTTAATAACAATGTTAGATTAATGTAAGAAACAAAGATCTTGGAATCATCAAAATGAGTCAAGTCAACAGAGTCCTAATGGCGAAGCACTCGGAGCTTGCTTATGGAGATTGTGTCATGGGTCGTCGCCTGTCCCTCGATGAGTCCTCGTGCTAGAGCACTCATAGGGCATCAAGGTAGTTGCCTTAGAAGAGTTGCCTACTCAACAGGTTGAGGTAGTGTCCCAGAGGGTCACCTACCCTAAAAAATGCTGCAAACTCCTGTGAGAGGATCGAAGCATGTTCAACGATCAATGGGAGGTGCACATGGTGTAAATGAAGAGGTGGATCGACACCAAGGGCACACTCAATAGAGATGGCATGCGGGGTGCGATAAATGAGTGTTGTGCCAGAGAACATGACCCGGCTACTGTGCATGGGCAAAGCCAAATAAAGCAGTGTCTGAGGCATGTATAGCAAAAGGTGGTGCTTGGGTAGGGTAAGGCATCGAGGCACTCAAGTGCAGCGACGAGAGCATACCTGGGTGTGTAGCACCGAGACAATGCCCGTACGGGGGGCAAGTAATTCGAGACAGCCATCGGGCACAGTTAGGGTCATAATGCTCAAGGCAACATCGAAGGTCATGGAGCATGAAGCTCTCAACAGAGAGAAGAGACTCGGGGTGGGGCAGAAGGAAAGAACCCCCAGGGAAGAACTCTGACAGGACCCCACCCCCCTCATCCTCCTCGTCCAAGGAAGAGGCTCGGGTCGAGGCCCCCCTCAAAGGGGGTAACTCTAGTCAACCTCCCCATAAAGAGTTAGCATGTAACTCTGGCCGACCTCCCGTTAAAGGGAGTAGCTCAGGTTGACATCCCCTTCGAGGGAGGCCTCTGACCGACCCCATGGCCTAGCGGTGTGCTGTCAGCTCCCTCCCTTGACTAAGGAAATAGGTACACCGAGTTTTGCATCACGACTGAAGCCTGCATTTTCAGGTTGACCTGTTTGATAGCATAAAACTTTAATCGTTGAATATTTATTAACTTATCATGAAAAGTGAGTCCACAGAGCAGCCAAAGGTTGTGGTAACGATGGGCTAGGATCATAGATACATAGACATATATAAAATTTTATTTGTCACCTTTGTTCCACATTAGCTCGGCTAATAATTTTGGAATATAGAATTGGTTCAAACGGGACTTTTTTTTTATTATTTATTTAATCGCCCAAAGACGCATGTCTCATTGAACCACTCTATCTAACCAGTAACCACTCCTCCATTCTCTCGTGTTGGGTTAAATCCCAAACGCCATCGCAGGAAAGCATTTAAGACCGCCCAACCTACCCCTTCAACATAAAAAAAATATCAGATTCAGTTTGTACCATTTGATCCATTTTAAGTCTTTCCTTGACGAATGTCCCCTTAATCCTCTCAAATCGAGAGAGAGAGAGAGAGAGAGAGAGAGAGAGAGAGAGAGAGTCTCCTTATACATTTTTCTGGTCTATCCTGTTTGCAGAGTTCAGAGGTGTCTCCTTACACATTTTTCTGGTCTGTCCTGTTTGCAGAGTTCAGAGGTGTTCTTTTTTACTGTGTGTGTGTGTGTTTTAGCTTTGCTCTCTCTCAAGTGTCTGCATAAAAACAGAGCTAAACTGGAAGCTTGTGCAAGAAATGAGATATATTCGCACGGGCAGCTTAAAGAGGTTCTTCTCAAACAAGCGTCGAAGTGTTGATGAAGAACAAGTGAAGGAATGCCATATAGGTGAAGAAGACTACATTGAAACCTTACAGTCTATTTCACCAACACAGCCTGCTCAGAGGCAGAGACCCACGTGGAAAAGCTTCTCCTTCGAAGAATTATTTGTAGCCACCAATGGGTTTTCGTCAGGTTCTTTCTCGTCTCACTAAATATTTAACGTCCTCTTAATTTTTTCTCCGAGAGAAGATTTTACATTTGTACCATCATGTGTTTGCGAGCAAAATCATTCAGTTTGTTTATGGTCTATTTAGCTTCTTATGATGCTCATATGCCTTTTTTTTTTCCCCCGCGAACCTGGCTCATTTCTATCTCATGATACATTGAAACTTCCCTTCAATGATGGTGATAGCTCAAGTTATTTTTGGGATTTTTGTTTTTCTACCCCGCGTACTTGTTGTAATGTTGTTTTCCTAACCTTAGAATCCGTCAATTTTTTCCCTCGTCTATGAAAGGACTATTGAGTTTCTGTGACCCAGAATTGTGAGCGAGTCTAAATTTTGTTTGATATGCGTATCAGAAAATTTCGTGGGAAGAGGAGGGTATGCAGAGGTATACAGAGGAGTACTAGAAAATGGGCTGTCAATTGCTGTCAAAATGCTAACAAAATCATCCTGTGATGAGAGGAAAGAGAAAGAGTTCTTGACAGAGATTGGAACACTTGGTCATGTTAACCATCCAAATGTGGCATCACTTTTAGGGTGTTGCATTGACAGTGGCCTTTATCTCATCTTTCAGTTCTCCTCCAGAGGCTCTGTGGCTTCTCTTCTTCATGGTATTCATTCATACTCTACACTCTTGCTTTCTCCCATGAACAAGATAATGCTGCACTTGCAATACAGAAAGTTATCTGGGTTATGAATACGAATTTTCCTTGTCTAGATGGAATTTTGCCCACTATAGATTGGAAAGCAAGGTATAAGATTGCAATTGGAACCGCTCGAGGCCTCCATTACTTGCACAAAGTATGTCCCAGAAGGATAATTCACCGCGACATCAAGGCCTCAAACGTTTTGGTGACTGCGGACTATGAACCACAGGTACCCTTCTTTTAGAACATCAAAATACTATGAACCACAGGTACTCTCAATTTAGTTTTATGATGATACCAAAGTGACAATTTCATGGATTTAGCATGATGGGGTTAAATGTTACTTTTCGCACGAAACTTCCAGATATCGGATTTTGGGCTAGCAAAATGGCTTCCATCGCAATGGACTCATCATTCAGTAGTTCCAATTGAAGGGACATTTGGGTGAGAAACGCTCCCTACCCTTTTAATGAGAAATAGAAACTGTATACTACTGGAAATAATTCAAATGAAATTATTACGTATTTTGTTAGGCATTTAGCCCCGGAGTACTTCATGCACGGTGTTGTGGATGAGAAGACGGATGTGTTTGCTTTTGGAGTATTTTTGTTAGAAATTCTCTCGGGCAAGAAGCCAGTGGATGGTTCTCATCAAAGCTTGCATAGTTGGGTAATGTCATAAACAGAACTTCCTTAAATTCAGTTTAGCAAGAAAGCCTAGTCCTTGAAAGAGTCCATATTGGTGTTCTTCCATGGTTGGGTTACCGACAGCAAGTGGAGTCATCAATATACAAGTGCCCTGCATTAAGTTTGACACTTTTTCATGGTTGATAATGACGCCAAAACAGGCCAAACCAATTTTGAACCAGGGGGATACTGAGAAGCTGGTAGACCCGAGGCTTGAAGGGGTTTATGATATCACACAGCTGAGTAGACTTGCCTTCGCAGCATCTCTCTGTATCCGAGCTTCTTCCACCTGGCGACCTACTATGAGTGAGGTAGCTGATTCCTGTTCAACTATCCCTTGCTAGTTTCTTTCCTTTTATTAACTGACTGCTTGATGAATAATAACTCGAGACGACCTTTAGATTTTGGCTACCAACCACTTGATTAGCTGAACAGTTTTACTTTTGGGTGAGGCTACTTTGGTGCTCTATTTGCTATTTTCACCATCCTTTTTTGTTATGAAAGCCAAAGTGAATGAAGTCCCACAGAGTTTGTTTCTCCCTTGTTACATGGGTCCTGCTGTAACCCAAAGTTACAGCAGGGTGATGTACCCATGTTTACAGCGCAGAGTGCTGTACCCATTTCTGTGAGAGACTTTCTCTCCCCCTCTCTTATATAAATGGGTTACAACACTAACCATGGTTACAGCAGGGGATTCAAATTCAGGTTTCTTCTGTCTAAAACAAAACAAAAAAAAATCTGAACCCGGCCTCCCTAAGTTGCAAATATACCTCTACCTGTTTTCTTGAAAGAATATGCTTCGTTCCTGTGGTGTCATGCGCATTCCACTTGCAGATAATATATATTAGACTTTTATAATTCAACTTATAATAATTAGTTAATGATTGGCCAATATGATTAGGCAATCTACGTAAACCTCTCTTACCATTCTATCTTAATTAACTTTATATTTCTTTTTGTTTTCTTTATTCACTTTGTTAGATCTCTAAACTGAGCTGAACCTCTCCAAGCCCTCTCACTCTCGGCCTCCCCTGGATCCCAATTATATATAATAATGCATATATGCTTCATTTTACTGTCTCTACAAAGTCATGGGAATTCCACCTGCAGGTAATACGATGGACCTTTTATGATATTTACATCTCTTTCGGAATTAAGTGCGTAGGTGAAGTGATGGGCCATTACAACTAGAGAATTACTATAAACATCTCTAATTATTTTTTATCCTGATTAGGTATCCTGATAAGGACCACAATGTCACTTCTATTTGTAATGCCATTTATATGTTTTCTGTGGAACTCTACTTGTTGGACTTCTTCACTTCATGCATATGGACCCCTCGTAGTTGACCTGATAAATTGTAACTAGGGAAAAAGTTAATGTGGCTTGCGGGTTTGGCATAAGAAAATATATATACATGTGGTTTGGTGGCACTGAGTTCACAAATCATTTTCACTAGCCAGGGCTGCTAAACTTGATTTAGACCGCATTATCTCACGCAATCTCGTAATTTGGCAGCCGATGTTCTACCTTACCTAACCTAAAATTTTCATAGAATACGCTACATAATATATATATATATATATATATATATATATATATATATATATATATATATATATATATATATATATATATATATATATATATAAGCCTTTCATTATCACAAGTAGCAGTGAAGTGTAAAATGGCAGATTCATGTATCTCGTAAAAAGATCCTTTAATCAAGAGTTACTCTAGTACTAGAATACACTTATATATTAATATAAGACTGCTTTGTGGCTGCTGCTAACTCTACGCTAACCATGCATGACCAAAACCAACCAATGTCTGACCAGTGGATAAATTACATTCTGCAGCAATATTATGCTGAGAAAACGATGGTAAACTGAAGTGTTTATTATCTAGGCATAAGCTTCTTACCATACCAAGCAATAGTTATTACTGTATTCATTCCAAACTCGTGATTACTCTTTACAAGGCAAAATGAAGCTTGTAAAACGAATGCTTGTGCTGCTACTAAATTGGCAGGTGCTGGAGGTAATGCTGGAAGGAGAAACGGATAAAGAGAGGTGGAAAATGCCAGATATAGATGAAGAGAACGATGAATTTTGGGGTTTTGAGGATCTTGAATATGAATGTGATAGTTCCTTCTCAACTTCTCTCTACGACCACTCGATCTCGACCGCGAGTTCTTAGAACTGAGCCCTCCTGTCCGCTTTTTATCAACAGTACATAAACATTGATAATCATATGTCAGCGTCTAAACTGCAAGTGTTCATCACTGGAACTTTTGTAGCAAACCCCACTCCTCTATGATCAGTCTCTATATGACAAGTTATTTGAATGTGAAGTACTGCTGCTGATTAGACTCATTTGATGTTTGCCAGCTCGCACATGATTATTGGTCACGATTGACCAATTTAATAATATAAGTTTCTTTAGTAGTTCCAGATACTCCTATAAGACTTTCAAGTTGGTCGTCCTTGCTCTGTAGTGTATCATGTGGTCACTGATCCTTTCTTCTTTCATATAAGGATAATTGGATTATTGTAATCACTAAAGCAACGAATGTACTTAATAAATCAGGAAATTGCGACCATTAGGCTTGTGAATATACCTTGTTGCAGTGACACTGATCATGGCCAGATCCTCTACACTCTTTGCACGAACCCTTCTATGCGTCATCAATTCTATTGGACCGAATCATAAAAAAATTGGATGACTGTTTGGCTAGATGCAAAGACACAATTAATTTATAGGCAATTATTGTTACAATTGATTGAAATGTGTTGGTTCTTTTTGGATTTTTGATTCTTCAAAGCGATTGAAAGATTAAAATCTGTGAAAATAAAAATGTAAATTGTAGACCGTGCACCCAAATGCAAATAGTAGGCATCAAACTTATAATCTATGAAGGCTTAGTCTTGCAAAGAAGGAAGACTTCTCTTTGAAAATAGAAAGAAAAAGAAAGGATTTGATTGATCATGATTGATGATTATTAGAACGAGTCTTACATCTAATATTTATGTTACAAACTAAATCTAAAAAATAATTACCACATCAGAAAGTAACCACCAAATACAAAATAACTACTACATCTTAGAAGTTAACTCCCCTTATCTCTTATCAATAGGAACACATTTAACATTAAAAAATAAATTACAACCTTAAACTTGAATCCATTGTCATCTCCTCTTGCAAACAATAATCTGAATCTTAGAGTCATTTAATGGCAATTATTGGAGGGCTAACCATCAACTCTTAGTAACTATTCATAGTGGCTATCGATAATGTTTAAGCCAATGACCTATCGATTGAGATTTTATTTTTTCGTTGTCGACATTGCCTCCCTAGCTCAACCAAATGAATACTTCGAATTTTTGAAGAGCCATTATTAAAACCAAAAGCCAAATAAATTCTCCTCGAGAATATAGTGACCAATAATAATACAATTCTGCTAGATTTCGGCACTTGACTTTTTAGAAAGTAGCACAAATTATCTAATACTTTTTGCTTAATCCACTTCTTCAGGTTCCTTTTCTAATCAACCAAAGCTTCAAGATCACTGCATGGTAAACTCTACATAACCGATGTGGGTACTGAATCAATAAAACTTTAGAATTAACGGGTTCCAAAACTATATATTCTCAACCATGATTTAAAGTGTAGAACCCAAAATTCTTAAATTCAATTGAACTGGAGCCTTCTATTGTGAATGCCAGAAAAGGCTTGCCTAGACATTCATTACCTACGCCACATATATTTTCTTTTAGTGCATACCATTTCATGGCCTTATAGAGCATTAATATACCTCTTGTTGACACTAGTTTTTCTTTCTTTTGGTGTAGAGAGACTATTTTATGTTCAAAATATCGTTCTTTGTGCCTTCTTTAAAAGACACATTATCTAACATTTTGCCATTTTTACACTCCACTAAATTCTCATAAATTACTTCCACCATTGTTGGTGCAAGTTTCAGCCCGTTGAAGTATTAACTTTGTATGTCTCTCCTAACACATGCATAGTTCACGAAAAATTTGCAACTCTAAAAAGATTTCAATTGGCATTTCCAAACACTGGGGGCGTCCATTGTTTGCGCTCGATAGCAAACATCAATTAATGTGATGTTCTTTTTGGCCTCTAAATTAAAAACTTTCAATAAAAGAGAATGTATGAAATTGGAAACTTTGACTAGTTAAACGATTGATACAAACTACGGGCCCAAGACAAAGGCAATTTGTACCAACAAGTCAACTAATATAAACAGACTAGGGACCTCTATCGATAAAAGGTAGGAGAACATATGTTCACAGAATATCAACACACAAATCAGACAATGACTTGAGGTAAAGTCTTTATCTTTTTTTCTTTCTTCTAAATATTCTATGAACACATGCTCTCCTACTTCCCATCGACAGAGGCCCCTGGTCTGTTAATGTCAATTGACTTGTTAGTACAATTTACCATGTAATCCAATCGTTCAATTAGTAAAAGTTTTTAATTTCAGTCACTCTCTTTTATTAGAAGTTTTTCATTTAGAGAAGTCCTCACACAAGTGGCCGAAAAGAACACATTATTCGTGTTTGCCATCGAGCGTAAACAATGACATGGAAACACACACGGAAGAGACCATATATATTTAATAGAATTTCCAATATAATTCTCTAAAGTTTAATTTGTCTCTCCGGCCTCTGTTGTTTTAACCTACTTGGTGGAGGTTTAAGTTGGACTCCAAGCCCGACATAGTCATGATTGACGTTGTCGATGCTTTCATCGCAGGTTCGCATTGAAGGGACCATCATAATTCACACTCGTTCTCACTGATGACGTAATTTTCATAAGTGTGGAGGAATTTTTTGATCCAATCCCCCTTGTAGTCATTCCAAAATTAGGGTTTTAATTTTTGAGGATGTTGGTCGACTGCTTAGGGGCATTGGGGGTGATTAATGACCAAATTAGGGCATCACACTTGCTCTTTGATGGTCTAGAGAGGAATAGTTAAATATATGCAATAAGATCTAATAATCTTAATGATCTTTTTGAATAAGGTAATTTGTCTCATGAATTTGAGGGTTGGTTTGACAAAACTTTTTTTTTTTGGTTTTCAGTTTTTAAAAAGCAGCTTAATTTTTTTTTTTTACAAAAACAAGTGGGTGTTTGATAACCTTTTTTTTTTTGAGTTTTTTTTTTTGGGTGTTTGGTAACCCTTTTCATTTTGACTTTTTTTTTTGAGTGGTTTGCAGTGGCGGTGGTGGGGCGTAGCGGTGGTCGACGGTGGTGGTAGCCGGCGGTGGCTGGTGGCTGCCGACGGTGGTCGCTGGCGGCCGGCGATGGGTGCGGGCGGTGGTTCTGGCGGTCGGTGGTGGTTCGCCGGTGGCTGTCGGTGGTGGCTGCCGGCAGTCGTAGGCGGTCGGAGATGGCTGCCGACGGCCGGCGGCAGGAGGTGGTTGTCGGCGGTGGGAGGGTGGTGGTGGTGGTCTAAAAAAAAACCAAAAGTGAAAAAAAAAAACCAGTTTCTGGAGTTTTTTTTTTACTCTTCAGTTTAAAAACTGATTTTTTAAATTGGAGAAGGAAAAAAAATGGTTCCCAAACGCACTTTTTTTTTCCAATTTTCAAAACTGAAAAAAAAGAGGAAAAAAAAGAGTGTCAAACGCACTATGATTGTATTACAATTTCACCAAGTTATCGTCATGCTTACTTTTACGTACAAGGGGTTTTAACAGGGGCGGTTGTCTCCTTAGTCATGCAACTTGAGTTAGTTCGCTCAGAGTTTGCTTGTGCGACCGATGCCACTGCCTTAGCAGAGACTTCGTTTCCAAAATGATCAGTTACTTTCTAGAGCATCCCTTAAACCTCAAAACTAGTCAAGGCACTACAATCCTGAACAATATTTACCTTTTTAATCATGAGTCCATTGCCCCTGACTCGGATAGTTACCTTTTTAACCACGTTTCCAACTCCAAATCTCTTTTTTAAGATATCAAAAATCAATACCCAAGATAGTCTATTGCACTGTTCAAAAGGATCAAAAACCTCCTAGTCACTTTTCAGATGTTGTGTGTGTCAGAGTAATTTCACATTGGCACACAAACATTGTGTCACATTATGTGGTACACTATGTGATGATTTCTCTTTCTCTCTCCTTTCTTTCCAAAAAACCATCTCTCTCTGTGCTTTATCTTTCAATAGTCATCTTGTCACAAGCGATGCGTGTGAGAATAAGAAGGTTAATGATAAAAAAAAAATAAACATCACGTATAAGTATTTATTGTCACACTCGGTAAAATGAATGCAAAAATAAACTTTAAAATACGATATTTTTATATCATGCTTGATATTATGAAATCATAATATCCAGCATGATGTTTTGGATGTATTTTGACTATATATATATATATATATATATATATATATATATATATATATATATATATATATATATATATATATATATATTGGTATGAAACATAACCTCTTATGTAGCTATGTAACATTTAAATATTACCTTTTGTGTTAATTAAGAAAAAAATTATAAGTGTCAACATTATGAGTGGGTAGTTATGTAATATCAAAACATGTTACACCAAAAAGGTATTCCCTTAATGTATAGTATAGATAGATAACAAAAAAATTTCCTCCCTCTCTTCTTTATTTTCCCTCATGGTAACCACCACACCTACACCCACCACCACCACCAACCACTATCATCGCTAATGTAATATCCTTGTTGTTGATAACTAATAGAAAAAATTAAATTAAAAAAAAAGGTGGTCTGGTTTCGTGGCTGCCAAAGACAGCCACAAACAAAAGGGAATGACACATGTCATTTCCAAGAGGTGGAGTGTATGTATGAAGAGATAAATGAAGGGTGAGGTGGCATGGGGAAATGCTTATCCTGGACAACTGTTTGCGGGAGTGCAGAAAGAATCACGGGATAACTTCAACTGAGAAGTCGTAGATAGAGAGGAAGAAAACCCAAGAAATAGAGATCAATTTGGAGATAAATTGAAGATGTTATGGACCGCAAAAGTTAGAAAAAAATTATCCTACAGTAGGCGAAGTTGTGCGAGGTAGCTGGTTGAGGGGGAATTTGAGGAAAATAGAGAAAAAATTAGTGAAAGGCCGAACAGAGAAGTTATAGAAGGAAAAGAAATAAAGACATTGCAACAAATATAAGGTATTTTCGACAAGAAACGAAGAAATTACTGGCCTTTAAAGTGAGGTAAAAATCAACTTTTTGTGTGTGTTATTGTTATTTTGATAGGTGTTCTTGATGGAAACAAGGGTTGAATTTATTATGTTATGATATGATTTCATGTTAAATGAAGTTACAGAATTAGATAGGTGGAAACAAAGTGAGATCCAAGTGGTTGAAATGGAATTTGAGGTGAAATTAAATAGGTAATGAGTTAAGTTAGTATAAAATGC
Source organism: Escallonia herrerae (assembly GCA_033070095.1). Classification (NCBI taxonomy): domain Eukaryota; kingdom Viridiplantae; phylum Streptophyta; class Magnoliopsida; order Escalloniales; family Escalloniaceae; genus Escallonia; species Escallonia herrerae. Next base: position 89,818 of record JAVXUP010001454.1, on the reverse strand, counting down.
ATGTACAAGTGAAGAAGGGAAATATTTTTGGGCAAGCAAACCTGAAAAAAGTAACTTGGGGTGTGGAAAGAGATGAAAAAGTGTAAATTTGACCCAAAAGTGATGAACAGTAACTGTAAATGTCGCTAAAAGCCTACACCTCTAATTAATTTCAAACTTCATTTTTGAAACATGGCTGTAAGATAGAATTTGGCCAAATACAAAAGAAAAACTCCTATTATTTTTTAAAGATCTGCATACTGTAAAATTTTGGGATTTTTCTAAGTTTTCTAACAATGTTAAATATATTTATCCTTAAAATAGGATTTTAAATTTTTAAAAATATCAAATGAATGTATTTAATCTAAAAATTTTACTTAAACTTCATGAAGCTAAGGTGCTTTAGTGTATAAACTTTCATGGTATTTGGAAGCTGACTATTATTTTTGACAAAATTGATTCCCTAACGCTCGGTTTGGTTATCCGGGTGGGGTTTCAGAGCGAAAATTTTATCAAATGACTTTTCAGTACAAAAATCAGTTTACTTTTATATTAAAAAGGTAATTGAGCCAATTGGGAGTGTTTATTGGTGCAAAAGTCGGCAGGGGGTGTTTAGGTAATTTTATCTATGGCCAGGCGTGTTATGGTAATTTTTCACACCCAGGACGAATCTTGTGAAAACTTATGGTTAAGCAGTAAAAAGTATAAGGAATGAGGAATTGAGGTTGGATGGGCACATGAGGTGCCGGTAATGCACCTTATGGGTTAGGGCAAATTCGGTTAGTGGATTAGTCGTAATAAGTGAAAAACAAATAAGCGATAAGGGAGGGGGGGGGGGATAAGGTAGGTGTGTTTTGGTATTTTAGGGTTGTCTAATAAGAAAGAATATTATTTGGTAGGTGATTTCATTGCCGAGAAAATCAGGAAGCGAGGAGTTCATCGGCTAGAAAGCCAAACAGGTAAGGATAGTGCAGTTCCATTATGGTATCTGTTGTTTTGCTTGGCATACCATGTTGATGATGCTTGTGTTGAACTCCTATATATGTGTTGGAATATTGGTTGATCTTATGAACCGGTACTTCTTGTTGACTTGTGCTGTTGAGGACTTAAGGTAGAATGAATTCCCTTAGTCCGCTCGATAATGAGCCTGAAAGCGCTGTCGAGGACTTATGATCGAAAACACTCTCTATATCCGCTCTTTGATGAAAGTCGTTCCCTAATCTGGACAAGACTGAGATGAACACCCTGTATGAAGGGGCATCATTAAGTGGATGGCCAGTGAAGTGAAGTCACTGGCGGTCAGTGAAAAAGAGAGTAACTGACAAAATGAGGATGAAGCTCGCTAGAGTCTGTTGTGTCGTGTCAAGTCAAGCATGCATTGTAATGAATTTTATTTGATGTTTCTGAATTTATTATCTCGATATTCTCATGATGATTATGCTTTAGGGTTTATTTTGCATTACACTTGCATAGTCCATGAGTCTGTCCAAGTTGAAATGATGTTGTTCTGTTGGGCTTGAGCCGCTCAGTCTGAACAAAGGTGATGCAGCAAGATGGTTGTAAATGTCCGTTCTTGGCATTCTTAAATTCTTTGCGTTCGTTGAAACTTCATGATCGATTCTCCAATAAATTTTGAAAAGAGTTGTACGTTGTACTCCTTGTATTATCCTTACTGGGCGATTTGCGCTCATTCCTTATCTGATGTGTTTTTCAGGTACTAGGTTTGAACAAGGTGAAACCTCTGGGAAAGGTAAAGAAAAATTATGCTGAGGTCATGTGAGGAAGTATATATTGCCACGCAGATGTAAAATTTGGTGTACATACTAAGTTGCGTTATGCTATGCAGAGTTTGCTGCGATACGATGTGTACTATCAAGGAAAATTTTTGTAAGGATGTGATGTAACATTTCTTCATGATCTTAAGGTTGTAGTTGCTATGTGTTATATTTAAGGTTATAACGTCGATAGGGTTGACACCTCAACTCCGTGACGTCACTTAGGCTGGGGGTGTCACAACTAACTAGGAGAACCACCACCGATGCCATCACCTTTTCGGCAGATCCACGTGCCGAAAACCACCTCATTTAACCCACCACCACCAAATCCAACCTCCAAGACTAAATTGTTTCACCAAAAGCCCACAACCACCACCAACACAAAAATAAACCCACCATCGCTAATCCACTTGATAACAACCTCTGCCTTACCATGGCTGCCACACATTAACAACCACCATCGTCTGTTCTACCATTGGCTTCTCCAACCACTAACTGCCACCACAACTTTCTCCTTCTGATGGGAGCTAGGTATGTATATACTGAGAAGGTTAAATTTGTTCTACCAACGGTTTACTAAGGCCGCTCTAGTAGAGAGTAGGGAGAGAGAGAAAAACAGAGACAAGGGGTTTAGAGAAAAAAAGAAATGTAATTTTTGTTTGTGTTTGTTTTACCAAAACTACACAGTTTTGCCGCTAGCCTTGTGCAACTTCCTTTGAGGCTAGCCTTATATTCGCCTTCTCTTGTGTGTGTGTGTGTGTGTGTGTGCGTCTCTCTCTCTCTATATATATATAAAGCAAATATGTTGCTAGCCTTAGGAAAGTCACCCACTCAACTGTCGAGACCAACCACTACCTACGCACTCTCACGTCACTGGCAACACCACCCACTGCTATCGTAGACCACCCACCTCATCATCAATCAAACACCCACCTACCACCGGTTCCTTACCTACCAACGACGGCCACAACTATAACAATAGTGTCACCCTACAGCCTCGATCTCCACCTCACCCCACCCTAGATTGAGCACCCACCTCACCATCGGTTAAGCACCTATGGCCGATGTCTACGGCCATAACCACATAAATAACGACAATATGATTTAACAACCTAAAGCTGCTGCATCAATGGGTTCGTTCCATCATCAAGAAATTGTAAAACTCAATTCGATTCTTATTTAATTCAATTATTCAAAATGGAGACACGACATTTTGGCTAAATCTTTGATGTCGTAGGAGGAAAGCAGGTTGGTGGTGATGGGTTACTGCTTTGTGATGGTGGATTTGATGGGTCCTGGTGTGGAGGCTGGCCGGTGACGGTGGTCAGCAATGAGAACTGTGGCGTGAGCAGATTCGGTATATATGGTGTGTGAGAGAGAGAGAGAGAGAGACAGGCAAAGAGAAGAAAACAACAGGAATGAGAAGAAAACAACGGGAATGAGAAGTCATAAAAAAAAACTTATTAAAACGACGCAGTTTCATCACTAGCCTTAGGCAACTTGCGTAAGGCTAACAACATATTTGCTTTTTCTATATATATAAATATTGTTGTTCGCTTTTCCCATATATATATATATATATATATATATATATATATATATATATATATATATATATAGAGAGAGACTACTTATAATGAGAACATGATTTGCAAATTTGGTGTAACACCCTTTTGATGTTATATCGAAACTCATCTAAGTGAAGACATGTGTCAAATTTGAGAACAAAAGTGTAAAAGACTATTGGTCATTATCCTGAAACCTTCAGTTACCTAATGAAGTCTTCCACCTCCTATACTTCACGTAATTTCCCTCCTGCCTCCCTCTCTTTCTCCCTTCCTCCTCTACCACTACAGATTGCAATCGACTTCAAACCGGCATAAAATTAAACAATATGATTCTTTGTCGGTATGTTCCTTTTCATCTGCATTTTTTCCTTTTTTTTAAATGTATTATTCTGCACTTTCCAACGTTCTCATATAAGTCTGTCTTTCGTATTTATTTAACCATAAATCATTTCTAATACTTTAATTATCTGTACATTGGGTTTCATTGTCGCTTTGGGTTCTATACTTGGTTGGCGCATTGTTTCTTGGGTATGTGATTATTGTGAAAAAGACATTGAGAGAGAGAGAGAGGTTTTTGTTTCAGATGGATCTCTCTACACACAGGAGTTGCATTAGTCTGTGAAAGGGGATTGTGAAAAAAAAAAGCAAATCGTGAAAACGAAAGGAAGTGGCGTCGGCCGAGTTCGAACCAGAGGTGAAAGGGTCAGTATTTTCCGGTATAGCGGTGGCGAGCAGTGGATGGTCATTGTCGGAGGGTGATGTTGGCTGTGGCCATTGGGAATCGAGATCTGTGGTGGTTAGTGGTCGTGGGTTTGCCAGTGTGGTTGTGGGTGGGTTAGAACTGGACTAATTTAGTTCGCCAAATAGTGTCACTAGCGATGGTGATTGGTGATGGTAAGAGTTAAGATAATAATATTGATGTGTGTAAAAGTATGTACAAGAGAGCCTTTATACATGCATGATAGAAAACCTAAAGAAAATTCTAGACTATAAAAAATAACATAATAACCCCTTGACTATAAAGAACCTTATACAATAACATTAACATCCCCCCTCAAACTCAAGGTGGGAGAGAACGAGCCAACTAGAGTTTGGAAACTAACTCTTGAAGTCGCCCTAGAGGATGTGATTTGGTAAAAATGTTTGTTGTTTGATTGAGAGAAGTGATAGAATGTAAGCAAACAGTGCCACGAACAACAAGCTGATGCACAAAATGACAATCAATCTCAATGTGTTTGGTGAGCTCATGAAACACATCATTGTGAGCAATCTCAGTGGCACTTCGATTCACACAATACACAATATAAAGGTGTAGCAGTAGAATGTGTAGCTCCCATGTCCTCAAGTAGCCAACGCAACCATAAAAGCTCCTGGGTTGTATCAGCCAATGCTCGATATTCAACTTCCATACTAAAGCGAGTTATGAGGGTCTGTTTCTTACTTATCCAGGAAATAAAGGAGGTACTAAGAAAGAAGCAAAAACCAGTAGTAGAGTGTCAATCGATAGGATCTCCAGCCCAATTAGTATCAGAATATGCATGTAGCTCAAGAGAGGAATGAGATTAAAAATGTAAGCCATGAAATAAGGTACCCTTGATGTATCGAAGAATATGAAGGACTGCAACAAAATGAGTCGTATATGGAGCAGAGAGAAATTGGCTAACCAAGTGCACAGTATATCCAATATCAGGGGGAGTGAGGGTTACACAAGACTACCAACCAATGTGCGATGCAAAGTAGGATTATGAAGAAGTGTACCATCAAGATGAGTAAACCTTACATTAGGCTCAAGAGGAGTAAAAGCCGTTTTGCTATAAGTCAAACCCGCATGAGAAAGGAGATCAGAAGCATATTTACCTTGAGAAAGATAGTATCTGTCAGAGGCAGTGGAAACTTCAAGTCCAAGAAAGTAACTGAGTGTACTAAGATCTTTCATCTCAAAGTGGTGATTAAGATCTTGCTTGAGAATAGAAATGTCATCAAAATCACTACCTGTGATATCATATCATACACATAGAGGATCACAAGGATGATACCCTGGGCAAATTTACGAATAAAGAGTGCAAAATCATATGCACTTAATGCAAAACCAGATTGCTGCAAAGTGGAACTAAACTTGGAAAACCAGGCACGGCGAGCTTGTTTGAGACCATATATTGCATGAGGAAGCCAAAAAACTTTGTTCGGAGGATAAGAGTAACCGGAGGAGGCTGCATATAGACTTCCTCAATGAGATCACCATTAAGAAAGGAATTCTTGACATCCATCTAAAATAAAGGCCACTTGCGAACAGCATCAACTGCAAGTAAACTACGAAAAGAGGTAAGACAAGTTACAGGAGCAAATGTTTCTTCGTAGTCAATACCATATTCCTGTGTAAAGCCCTTTGCTACCAAACGGGTCTTATGAAGCTCAATGGAGCCATCAGAGCGAGTCTTAATTTTATAGACCCATTTGCATCCAACGGCTATTTTTTCAGGAGGAAGATCAACTAGATCCAAAGTATGGGTTTTAGCCAGTGCCTGTGCGACACATTCAACCCTGGCAACATCACCGGGCAAAGTTATCAAACATAATCACATTCAAAACATTGCGCATAATACAAAGCAACTGCATCCTCATACTCATACATAATTAATAGAAACTCTAAAATAAATCATGACAAAAAATTTCCTTATAAACATACATCGTACTGCAGCAGAAGACTTTCAAGTCTTTGAACAACATGAATGTTTACAACCAAATATACGACTATAGTCTTAGGACTCTTATCAACTTATTGCAGCTCAATCTTTATCTCTCCATTTCTAGCTTGTCTTACTTCATACAACTGATCTACTTGCTCAACTTTTCTAGCCTGTTTCATTTCCTATTCTAGAGGGTCCTCATTGATCAACGTTATAGTCTGCACAACACAACATAAGGAATGAGCGCAAATTGCCCAGTAAAGACAACACAAGGTGTATTGTGTACAAATGATTCAAGAGACTTGGAGAAATAATAATTATCTCAATGATAACAATGAATCAAGAGTTCCAATAAATTTTTGACATCAGTATAATTGTCAAACGATCTTTTTCTTTCCTTAGACTGAGCGGCTTCAAGGCCCAACAGAACATCATCATTTCAACTTGAACAAGGACACGAGAGACAATGACTATTCAAGTGCAATGCAAAAGAAAATAATAAAGCAAATGCTAATCTTAGGAAACAGACATAGTAAAATCAACAACATCAATTAAAAATGCAGACTCGACTTGACTTGACTGACAGACTCTAGCGCAGTTCATTCTCCTTGTTAGTTACTTAATTTTTCACTGACTAGTAGTTACTTTACTTTCACTGGTCACCAGTTAATCCACTTTCACTGGTATTCAACTTATTGATGTCCCATTGCATGGGGGTGTTCATCTTACTCTCAAGTAATTTAAGAAAGCCACTATCAAGAAGAGGGGACTCACCAGGAGTGTTTGTCATTGACCACGTTACAATTAAACATTAGTGCTTCATCAACGGGGCAGACTAAGGAAAAATAATTCCACCTTATGTCCTCAACAACACAACTCAAACAGAATACCAGATCAGAAGATCAACTGGTGTTCAAACCTAACAACAATAGCTCAACGTAACATCATCAACAGGACGGACTTCAGAGAAGTATGCCACAAGCCCTCAACAGTGTTCTTACATAAGAGAAATGTTGGTTACCAATAACTGCTGACATTTCACAACAATAACGCAACGATCTCTACAATATCATCATCAATGATAGGGTGGACACGAGAGAAGTTTTCCACAAGTTCTTAATGATTTTCTCAAAGAGAAGAGATATCGATTATCAATAATTACTAATATCTCATAACAACCACACAACAATCCCTACGCAATATCACCCCCGACGTCAGGTATACTAATCAAATCGAATCATAGCATACTAGGACACACATCATCCTCATTAAATTCTATCAACGGGGTGGACTAAGGGAATTTGTTTTACCCTAACTCCTCAAAAGCATAATTCGATAAACGAATACCGGTCACAATAACTAGCGGTGTCCAATCATAACAACAAGAGTTTAACATAAACGTCATCAACATGCCATGCTAACCAAAATAATTAATTAGCGTATCAGTACCGCATTGTCCTTACCTCATTAGCTTATAACAGAAGCAACTCGTAATCTCTGATCGTAATGAGCTGCATCATCTAGTCAAATAATACCCTGCTCGTTAGAAATCATTTAACATATACGCACTCCTTATTCTACTCCTTTTCACTTAACCGTTCATAGCGTCTTGCGACAGCTCGTTAATCCGATCCAATAATTGAATCCTTAACCAGTCTTATCGACGCCTCCACAATAACCATTCCAATTATTTTAATGTGTTAACACCATTCCTCACTTCCCACCACTCTGACCGCTGAATAACGCGTGTTCCCAAAAATTTGGTGTCAATATGATAAATTATCAAAATATTCCCTAATGACTGCTACACCACCAACACCCCAAAATCGCTTTAAAACTACCTTTTTAATGTACTACATTTATAGACCAAATAGTCCCTCAAAAAATTTTAAGAGGAAAATTATCAAAGTACCCCCTCTAGGTGGCAAATAACCAAAATATCTCTTGAGAGTTCACTACCATCCCAACACCCTAAATTTGCTTCAAAACAACATTTTAAGTGTTTTACATCCCTTCCTGGACTAATAAGTCCTTTGAAAATTTTTACTGAAAAATTACCAAAATACACCTCTCTGGATGACAAATTACCAAAATGCTCCCTGAGGGTTTTTGGCACCAAACAAATCTCAAAAATACTTTAAAATACTATTTTTAAACATGTCAAAATCATTTTTGAGCTAAAAGCATTTTAAAAAATTTTTGCCCGAAAATTCCGAACCGATGTCCGGACTGAGCGCTTAAAAGTTTATTCGGCCAAAGATAGCTAATGAATTCGGAATGACCCAAAATTTTTGGAAATGGAACTTCTCAGAATCCTATGGTCCTCATAAAATTTTCGTGTGAAGCCGCGCTAGTTTGATATTTTAAATTCCACTGTAAATTTCCAAAATTCTTGCCTCGGTTAACCCTCTTCTCGACCTTGGAAAAATCCGAAATGTTTCCACAATGTAGGTCTCCTAAATATAACTGGGGTTTATTTTTCACACCTTGGCTAAATCTGACCCTAACTATTTTTAAAATTTTTTATTAGAAACTGCTCATTAATCTTCATTTTTAGTGACGATTACTGGTTACTGTTCAAATCATTACATAGTATTTCACCTCCAGCACGCACGCGCACACACACACACACACACACATGTCTTCTTCTTTCTTCAATGAACCACATATCTGGGTACACTTATCTCACAATCACGCATGAATTTCCCTCAATAACTCATCTTAATCAATTAAACTCATTACAGTCCAATTGTTCAAGCCCTAGCCCATTTAAATTACATCATTACACACAATTGAACACATACAATTCAAAACAATTCTCAAACCCGAAGAACACACACACAAAAAATCTCCCAAACACACACTAATTAGTTTCTCTTCTTTGTTGTCTTAGATTATCATATTACCCAATTTCATCACGATTTCATTCAATTTTCCATTTTTTAATCTATATATATATATATATATATATATATATATATACATATACAAGTTCAACCCAAATTCTCCACAATTTTCGCGATTAGGATTCAAGATCATACCCTGATAGATTTAGGATTCTTCCCCTTACTTTTTTTTTCTTCCCCTCCTTCTTCTTCCTCCTTTTCCCTTTTTTTTCCTTCTTTTTTTCCATTTTGCATCCCAAAAATTCTTTTATATTTTCTCTCCATAAATCCTAGCCCCGCAATATTTTATTGTTTATGAGACTTAGTCACCTCAATTTAACCAGGAGGTGGCTACAACTTGCTGACTTCTCCCCAAATTGTGACACATTTTGCAAACTTTCAAAATTAACACTTTGGCCTCCCAAATTTTCAAAATTACATTTTGACCCCTCTAGTTTAGATAAATTATGCTTTGACGCCAAAATCACACTAACCCCTCATTTCAGTTCCTAATACCTAATTATCATCAAAATGACACTAGTTAATAAAATATCCATCCCGTTCACCATATTTTCTAAAATTGTATTTTTGCCCCCTAACTTTTCAAAATTACATTTTAACCGCCAAAGCCACACTAACCTCCCATTTTGTTCTAATTAGTTGATTATCAATAAAAATAGTAATATCTATAAAAATAATGACCTCGATTAATTTAATTCTCCGTTATATTAAATCAAGGTATTACATCCTCCCTCCTAAATAAAATTTCGTCCTCGAAATAGGGACAAACCTCATTTTGCAACTAGATGCGGATATTATAGCCGCAACACCTTGGGTTTTAAAGTGGCTTCCTCTACCGCACGGTTTTCCCCAAACAACTTTGATTATCGGCATTAACGTAAAACCTATTCCTCTCTATCCATCACCTCTATCGGTGCCTCCTGGTATGAGATACTATCTCGAGTTTTAACTTGTTCCAACTGGATCCCATGCATAGAATTAGGATCATACTTCTTCAACATTGATATGTGATACACATTATGCAATCAACTCAATCCTGGACATAAATCAAGCCTGTACGTTATCTTTTCAATCCGTGATAGGATTTTAAATAGTTCGATGAACCTCGGACTCAACTTCTCTACTTTCTGAGTCACATGATTCCTTTTCACGATGACACTTATAAAGTTTACTAGGTCACCTACGTCAAACTCCAACATCCTAATCCTCTTGTCAACATAGCTTTTCTGCTAATTCCATGCAGTAAGATTTCTATCTCGGATATCAGTCATCTTGTTTTCTATTTCTTTGCATAGTTTCGTGCGAAACAGGCTTCGTTCCTCAACTAGATCCTAACAAATTAACATGCAACATTTTCGGTTAAGGATACCTGTTCACCACAATGCTCTGTAAAAATGAATAACGCAGACCTTCAACACTCTTGCAATATTTATATCGTACGTCTTGGTTGGCCATCTGTTTGAGATAAAACGCCATTCTCGTAGTCGACTTCGTTTTCATTTCTTCTTGAAAGCCTTTCCCAACTCCAAAGATGAACCTTGCGTCTCTGTCTGACATAATAGCTACTGAAACTCCATAACGACCAACTACTCGCTTAATATCACTTTGGGCCAGTCGGTTCAGAAGAATATTCTTTTCGGGTAAGAATTAATCGGGACATCTTTGTCAACCTATCCATTACAACCCAGATAGACATATATCTCTTAGTTGTTCGTGGTAACCTTAACACCAAAATTCATCGTAATGTGTTCCCATTTCCACTCATGTACATTGAGTGGTTGCAACTATCCCGCAATTTTCTTTCCACTTACGTCCTTGACATTCACCACAATCACTTCTATTGAGGGTCTCTCTCGATTAAGAACCCTCTCTCGTCTTTCCAAGGAATTAGTAACACGATTTTTAAACTTGTGTACCATAAAATTAACTTTCACGCTCAAACAGCTAATGGTTTTCATCACTAAATGATCTTTTTCTGCAATAGTATGTAAATGATACTAGTTCCCCATCACCCTTCCCCTTCTCAATCACAACTTTAGGTCTGATTTCAAAGGCGGACTCCATCCATGATCGTACACCCCATTAGCTTCGAAGAAGCTGCGACACCCTCAACCCTGGTGACATCACCGGGCAGAGTTATCGATCATAATCACATTCAAAATCCTGTACTGAATACAGAGCAACTACATCCTCATACTCATATATCATTAATAGACGCTCCAAAATGCGTCCTTACAAAAAATTTTCTTACAAACATACATCATACTGCAGCGGAAGACTTTCAAGTCTCTGAACAACATGAATATTTAATACCTAATATACGACAGTAGTCGTAGGATTCTTAACAACCAATCACACGGCTCAATCTTTACCTCACACAACGCATCCCCTTGCTCAACTTTTCTAACTTGTTTCTCTTCCCTTCTCTAGAGGGTTCTCTTTATAGCCTGCACAATACAACATAAGGAATGAGCGCAAATCTCCCAATAAAGACAACACGAGGAATATCATGTACAAATGATTCAAAAGACTCGAAGGAATAATAATCATCTCAACGATAGCAATGAATCAAGAGTAGTCAATAAATTTCAGCATCAACATAACTTTTCAAACGATAATTTTTCTTTCGTTAGACTGAGCGGCTTTAAGGCCCAATAGAACAGCATTACTGCCACCTCCTCATGGACTAGACCGACTGACCGATCGACTATGCAAGTGGACCCAAAATCCAAGATCGTAAAGGCAAACATCATTGAAATACAAATCATTAAAATCATCAATATAAAAAGAAAATCAAATGCAATGCACATGGACACGATGGACAGGACTCGACCAGACACGACAGACCCTGCCGAGCGACATTCATCATCTTTGGCCAGTGATCATAATTCATAGGCCATCCTCCTCATATTGATGTCCCATTTTACGGGATGTTCATCTCAGTCTCAAGTAAATAAAAGAGACACTGTCAACAAGCAGGGAACTCATTTAGAGTGCTTTCCCTAACCACGTTACAGCCAAGCAACAAGACATCATCAACGGGGCGGACTAAGGGAAAATTATTCCACCTTATGTCCTCAACAACACAGCTCAACAAGGAATACCGGATCAGAAGATCAACCGGTGTTCAGACCCAACAACATGAGTTCAACGTGACATCATCAACAGGGCGGACTTGGGAGAAATTTGCCGCAAGCCCTCAATAGCGTTCTTACATAAGAGAAATGTCGGTTATCAATAAGTGCCGACATTTCACAACAACAACGCAACAATCATCACAACATCATCATCAAGATAGGGCAGACTCGGGAAAAGTTACCACAAGTCCTCAATGGTGTTCTCAAAGAGAAGAGATATCGGCTATCAATAACTGCCGACATCTCACAACAACCACACAATAAACCCTACACATCATCATCATCATCCACTTCAGGTATGCTAATCAGATCAAATCATAGCATACTAGGACACCCATCATCCTCACTAAATTCTATCAACAGGGCGGACTAAGGGAATTTATTCTACCCTAAGTCTTCAACAGCACAATTCAAATATGCATATACCGGTCACAATGACTACCGGTGTCCAATTATAACAACAAGAATTCAACAACACGTCATCAACATGACATGCTAACCGAACAATGAATTAGCATATCAGAACCGCATTGTCCTTACTTGATTGGCTTATAGCCGAAGCAACTCACAATCTCTGATCGCAACGAGTTGCATCACCTAGTCAAATAATACCCTGCTCGTTAGACATCATTCAACATATACACACACTCCTTATTCTACCCCTTCCCCTTTAACCGCTCATCTCATTTTATGACAGCTAGTTAACCCGATCTAATAACTGGATCCTTAACCTAGCCTTATCGACTTATTATCGATAACAACCCTCATTTTAGACATACTACCACTATTCCTAGCTCCCCACCCCTCTGAACGCTAGATTGTGCACGTTCTAAAAAATTTAGCGTAAACATGGCAAATTACCAAAATACCCCCTGATGGCCGCTACATCACCAATATCCCAAAATCGCTTTAAAACTACTTTTTAGATGTACTAAATCATTTATAGACTAGATATTCCCTCAGAAAATTTTAAAGGAAAAATTACCAAAACACCCCCTAGCAGCCGTCGCCCTAGCAAACATCTCAAAACTACTTTAAAACAACTTTTAGGATGCTTTACACCCCTTTCCAAAGCAACAATCCTTCAAAGCATTTTATAGAAAAAATTACCAAAATACCCCCTCTAGCGGCAAATTATCGAAATGCCCTCGGGGTTAACTATCACCGCAGCGCCCCGAATCAGCTTCAAAACAACATTTTAGGTGTTTTACAATCCTTTTCGAACTAAAAAGTTCCTTGAAAAACTTTATCAGGAAATTTACCAAAATACCCCTCTCTAGGTGACAAATTATCAAAATGCCCCATGAGGGTTCCCGGCACCATAAAAATCTCAAAACCACTTTAAAACACTATTTTACACATCGTGAAATCATTTTTGAGCTAAAAATTATCTTAGAAAATTTTCACTCGAAAATCGTGAACCGGTGTCCGGACCGATCGCTTAAAAGCTCGTTCAGCCAAAAATAGCTAATGACTTCAAAATGACCCGAAATCTTGAAAAAATATAACTTCTTTGTGTCCCAAAGTCCTCATAAACGTTTCGCACAAAACCGTGTTCGTTTGATATTTTAAATTTTATCATAAAGTTTTAAACTTCTCGCATTCGTTCACCCCCTTCTCAATCTCAGAAAAATCTAAAATGTTTCCACGATACAGGTCTCTCAAAAATAACTAGGGTCTGTTTTTGTACTTTGGCTAAATATGACTCTAACTATTTTTAAAATTTTGAATTAGAACCTGTGTATTAAGGTTTCATCTTTAGCAACAATTACAAGTCACTATTCAGATTTAAACACACACTATTACACCTTGAACGCACACACTAACCTTCTTCTTCCCTGAACCAGCCGTATACCTGGGTTTGCTCTTCCTTAATCTTCACATGGATTTCCATTTTTTCTTACACTTACATGTCCTAATTCCCTTCCTTCCATATTTTCAAGCTCCAAATCCATTCGGTTTATGTAATTACATCCAATTATGCTCCAACAATTCAAGTTAAGTCTTCAAGGATGAAGAACACACACGAAAACACACACTCACAGCATTGAAATCAACCCAATTCAAACCCTAATTCGTTTTTCCCCTTTCTTTGTGGTTTTAGGTCTTAGATCCATGATTCCAACAAGATGTCATCATCATTTCTTCATCACAATCAGATTATTCAACTGAATCTGATATATATATATATATATATATATATATATATATATACAAATAAATTCATTCAATTTCCACGAATTTGGTTCAAAATCATACCCCGTTAGGGTTTGGATTCCACTTTCTTTCCTTCCTTTCCTTCTTCTTCCTTTTTCCCGTAGCTGCTACAGTGGTGTTCTTCGTGGTTACTGTTCACGCCCAGCTCTTGTTCATGATTTTCTCATATTTTCACTTTTAACCCCATAATTTTTCTTTTATATTTTCATTCCATCATCTTATCCCTACAATAGTTTATTGTTTATGAGGCTTAGTCAGCCCAATTCACTCAAGAGGTGGAAGACACTCGGCCGAATTCCCCCACCTTATGACACATTTTGCAAACTTCCATTATTTGCACTTTGGCCCCTCAAGTTTCTAAAACTGCATTTTGACCCCTCGACTTTGAGAAATTATAATTCAACCTCAGAACCACCCTAACCCTTCCTTTAGCCCCCTAACACCTTGTTATCATTGAAATGATGCTACTTAATAAAAATACGCATCTCGTTCACCATATTTTTTTAAAATTACACTTTTACCCCTTTAACTTTCTAAAATTACATTTTAACCCCCAAGGCCAAACTAACCTCCTATTTAGCTTCCTAACACTAAATCATCACCAACATATTGTTACTTAATAAAAATAGCACCCCTTAATTAATCAAACTCACAGTTAGATTAATTTTTAATATTTTCGGGGTATCACACCCTCCCCCCCTTAAATAGATTTCGTCCTCGAAATATGGACAAACCTCATTCTGCAACTAGACACAGACATCATTACCGCAATAGTGCCTCGAGTTTCAAGTTAGCTTCCTCTACCGCATGATTTTCTTCTAGTCAACTTTAACCACCTGTATTAATATAACACATATTCTTCTCTCTATCCATCACTTCTATCTGTGCCTCCTAGTACGAAATATTATCCCGTATTTCAACTGTATCTCTTGGATCTCGTGTGCAGGGTCGGGATCATACATCCTAAACATTGACACGCGATGAACGTCGTGCAATCAAACTCGATCCCTATTTAGATCAAGCATGTATGCTATCTTCTCGATCCTAGATAGGATTTTAAATAGTTCGTCGAACCTCGAACTTAACTTTCTCCATTTTCTGAATCACTCGATTCCCTTCCCGGATAAAAATAAATCGTGACGTCTTAGTCAACCTACCCACTACCACCCAGATAGATGTATCTCTCTTAGTTATTCGTGGTAATCTTACGCCAAAAGTCATCATAATGTGTTTCTACTTCCACTCAGGTACAAAGAGTGGTTACCACTATCTGGCGATCTTCTTATGATCCATTTTTACCTATTAGCAGGTCAAACATTGGGATACAAACTTTTATATATCCCTGTTCATGATAGGCCACCAAAATTCTTTGGGCCCTAACATAGGGTACATTTTCTTCTCCCCTAAGTGAATCGACACTTAAAGCTATGAGTACCCTTTACAATTTCTTCTCTCAATTCATTACTAGGTGAAACACATATCCTACCTCCACATTCATAATCACTACCTTATCCCCATCAAAATTTCTATCTTACTCCTTTCTAATCCCCGCAAGATCTCAACATCCTTTCATCTTGGCCTTAAGCTTCCTTGATGTCATCATCATTTCTTCATCACAATCAGATTATTCAACTGAATCTGAATATATATATATATATATATATATATATATATGATCCATTGATAGCGCTAGCAAAATGGAGTATTTGCTAGCGCGACCTGGGCCGTCCATCCTGAAAGATGGACGGCCCAGATCGCGTCTTTTTCGAAAACTGTCAGTCGTCCGCGACACTATGTCGCGGACGGATTTTTTTACCTTTTTGCCCCTCCACCCGTCCGCTACATTGTATCGCGGACGACTGACAGGCCCTGACGCATGTCAAAAAAAAGTAGTCCGCGACACAATATCGCGGACGACATTTTTTACCTTTTTGCCCCTCCATGCCGTCCGCGACATAGTATCGCGGACGAATGACAGGCCCACACATGTGTGGTATGACTTTTCTGTGTCATTAATGTGTCCGCAAGGGAGGGAAAAGAGAAGACTAGTCCGCTACATAATGTAGCGGACTAGTCTTCTCTTTCCCTCCCTTCTCTCATTCTGACTTCTTCTTTTTCTCTCTCTTCTTACTTTGATCCTGATGAACAAATCTTCATGAAGTTCGTTGGCAACAGATTGCCATTGGTAAAAAAGACTCCAAAACGAGCACACTCAATTAGCACATCCACCTGCAGGCTGGAACCATTCATGAAATTGGCTGGCAACAGATTGCCATTTTGTTCTAGGGTCTTCAACCTCCTCCATTTCTATCACCCTTTATCAAAAATGAAAAGATTTAAAAAAAAAACTTAATTTCTCAAACCCATGACAACCAGATCAAAGCACATCATAACTATTTGAAGCGGCAAGATAGAAAGAGAAGGAAGAGTTTTCAAATGGTTGTGGCCTCGATCGCCACTCGCACGCTCACAAGGGAGAGAGAGAAGATGAGAGATGAGGGGGAAAGATCGTTGTGTCCTTGATCGCCGGACACGGGAGGTGCTGTCCAACTACCCCGAAGGAACCACCGTCTTGAAGGAGCTCATCCAGAAGAGAGAAGATGAGAGATGAGGGGGAAAGAGAAAATAAAAGTTGGTTGTCTTTTTTCCAGAGCTGACAACACAGATGTCTCTTTTCGAGAAAGTAAAATAAACCGCTACATAATGTAGCGGACGGTTTTTTTGTTAAAAAAACGTCCGCTACATTATGTAGCGGACGAACTTAAAAAAACGTAAAAGAAGATTTGGACCGTCCGCGATACAATGTAGCGGACGGGTGGAGGGGCAAAAAGGTAAAAAAATCCGTCCGCGACATAGTATCGCGGACGACTGACAGTTTTCGAAAAAGGCGCGATCTGGGCCGTCCATCTTTCAGGATGGACGGCCTAGGTCGCGCTAGCAAATACTCCATTTTGCTAGCGCTATCAATGGATCAGCTCCCTATATATATATATATATATATATATATATATATATATATATATATATATATATATATATATATATATATATATATATATATATATATATATATATATATATATAACGTATACACAAATAAATTCATTCAATTTCCACGAATTTGGTTCAAAATCATACCCCGTTAGGGTTTGGATTCCACTTTCTTTCCTTCCTTTCCTTCTTCTTCCTTTTTCCCGTAGCTGCTATAGTGGTGTTCTTCGTGGTTACTGTTCACGCCCAGCTCTTGTTCATGACCTTATCATATTTTCACTTTTAACCCCACAAATTTTCTTTTATATTTTCATTCCATCATCTTATCCCTACAATAGTTTATTGTTTATGAGGCTTAGTCAGCCCAATTCACTCAAGAGGTGGAAGACACTCAGCCGAATTCTCCCCACCTTATGACACATTTTGCAAACTTCCATTATTTGCACTTTGGCGCCTCAAGTTTCCAAAATTGTATTTTGACCCCTCGACTTTGAGAAATTATAATTTGACCTCAGAACCACCCTAACCCGTCCTTTAGCCCCCTAACACCTTGTTATCATCAAAATGATGCTACTTAATAAAAATACGCATCTCGTTCACCATATTTTTTTAAAATTATACTTTTACCCCCTTTAACTTTCTAAAATTACATTTTGACACCCAAGGCCAAACTAACCTCCTATTTAGCTCCCTAACACTTAATCATCACCAACATATTGTTACATAATAAAAATAGCACCCCTTAATTAATCAAACTCACGATTAGATTAATTTTTGATATTTTTGGTGTATCACAGAAGCCATAATGCTCCTTCAACAATTTAAGGCTTTAATGACTCTCACTTAGAATCCCTTGTTACATATCCTCAGATAAAACCTTATGAGAAGGGTAGTCATAAACAATCTGCCGTACCTTTTGAACAATCTGTATACTGATGTCCATCGTTTCCATTAATATCTAGCTCAATAATTACTTCTTGTCCTCTCATTAAACTTTCACTTTCTCGATCGCTTAGTTAACACCGCTAGTTTGGGACTCGAATTAACTTGTTAATTAGTCCCTTTCCCTCATCACTTGGAAGTACTTTCTCTTCCAAAAGCTCATCAAAACTCTACTCATCCTTACTCTGGACTCTTCATTTCTTCATTCCAAGTTTACAAAATTAAATTCTTAACCTCATCCATCTCCCCACTAGGTCCACTGAATTTAATTCCTATCGGACCGTTATCCGGTTCTTTCAACCCTAATTCTATCTCGTCTACATTCTCATTAGGATCCTCTTTCAAGATTTAAGACCACAGCCTTATCATTATCAAACTAATCTTCGAAAACTATGTCAACCAGCTCGTTCTTCCAAATCCTGTAGCAATGGCTGAAATGCAGTGGTCATGAATAAATATGCCTTAGCCAACCTTAAGCCACATATCTCAACCATCCTCCTACTAAATCATCAAGATTCTTCTTTTACTCCTCTCATTGACAACTTAGGCCTTCCACTAGACACTTCAAAAGTCTACAGAATCATTTGCCTAAGCTTCGGTACCAGCTTGCGATACCCTCAACCCTGGTGACATCACCGGGCTGAGTCATCGAACATAATCACATTCAAAACCCTGTGCAAAACACAGAGCAACTACATCCTCATACTCATACATCATTAATAGAGACTCTAAAATGCATCCTTACAAAAAATTTCCTTATAAACATACATCGTACTGTAGCGAAAGACTTTTAGGTATCTAGATAATATGAATGCTTAGAACCTAACATACGATTGTAGTCTTAGGACTCTTATGAACTTATCTCGCAGCTCAATATTTATCTCTCAATTTCTAGCTTGTCTTACCTCATACAACTGATCCCCTTGCTCAACTTTCTATCTTGATTATTTTCCCTTTCTAGATGGTTCTCCTTGATCAACCTTATAGCCTGCACAACACAACATAAGGAATGAGCGCAAATCGCCCAGTAAAGACAACACGAGGAGTATCGCGTACAAATGATTCAAGAGACTCGGAGGAATAATAATCATCTCAACGATAACAATGAATCAAGAGTTCTAATAAATTTTTTACGTCAGCATAATTGTCAAACGATATTTTTCTTTCGTTAGACTGAGCAACTTCAAGGCCCAACAGACCATCATCATTTGAACTTGAACAAGGACACGACAGACAAAAGAAGACAATAAAGCAAGTGCTAATCTTAGGAAACATACGTAGTAAAAATCAACAACATCAATTAAAAATTAATTGCAAAATGCAGACTCGATCGACGGACACTAGCGCAATTCATTCTCCTTGTCAGTTACATAATTTTTCACTAACTACCAGTTATTTTACTTTTGCTAGTCACCAATTACTCCACTTTGACTGGTATTCAACTTATTGATGCCTCATTGCATGGGGTGTTCATCTCAGTCTCAAGTAATTTAGGAGAGACACTGTCAACAACGAAGGACTCACCATGAGTGTTTGTCCCTAACCACATTACGACTAAACAACAGTGCTCATCAACTAGGCAGACTAAGGGAAAATTATTCCACCTTATGCCCTCAACAACATAACCCAACAAAGAACACCAGATCAGGAAGATCAACTGGTGTTTGAACCTAACGACGAGAGTTCAACGTAAGATCATCAACAGGGTGGACTCAGGAGAAGTATGCCACAAGCCCTCAATGGTATTCTCAATCAGGAGAAATATTGGCTCTCAATAATTACTGACATCCCATAATAACCACAAAACCATCTCTACAACATCATCATCAATGATAGGTATGCTAATCAAACCAAGTCAAAGCATACAAGGAACACATTATCCTTCAACGGGGCGGAACAAGGGAAAATCATTCTACCTTAAGTCCTCAATAGCCTAATTCAAATAAACGAATACCGGTTACAATGACTACCGGTGTCCAATCGTAACAACAGGAGTTTAACATAATCATCCTCAACATGACATGCGAATCGAAACAATGAATTAGCATAATAGAACTGCATTGTCCTTACCTGTTTGGCTTATACCCGACACAACTCACAACCTCTGATCGCAACGAGCAGAATCACCCTATCAAAGAAGACCTTACTTGTCCGGCATCGTTCATAAATATACGCACACTTCATTCTACCCTTCTCCATTAACCGATAATTATTTTGATTCGCTAACCGAATCCTTAGTCTAACCTTATCGATGCATTAATGACAACAAACTCCCTCATTTTTAGCATATTAGCACCATTCCTCGCTTTCTATCACTCCAGACGCTTAACTACGTGTATCCCAAAAAATGTAGTGCCAACTTGGCAAATTACCGAAATACCCCCTAATGGCCGTTACACCACCAACACCCAATACCGATTTAAAACAACTTTTAAGGTGTACTACATCCATTTCCATACCAAAAAGTCCTTCAGAAAATTTTATAGAGAAAATCAAAATATAAAATACCAAGAATTTCTGGGGGTACCAAAAATTCACCAAAGCTATACCTCCTGAATAAATTCTCGACACCTTTAAAAATCTCAAAACACTTTGAAAGCATTCCAAAATCATTTTCAAGATAAAAAGTATTTTAAAAAAAAATTACCTGTAAATTCCAAACCGGTGTCCGGATCGAGTGCTAAGAAGTCAGTTCGGCCAAAAATAGCTATCAACTTTAGAACGGTCCAAAATATACTCTCATCATCTTAGGAATTTTCACGCGAAACCGCGTTAGTTGCTATTTTTAAATTCATCGTAAAGTTTCACAATACTTGCACTAGTTAACCCTTTCACGACCTTAGAAAAATCTGAAATTTTCCAAAGTATAGATCTTGTAAAAATAACTGGGGTCTCTTTTTTGTACTTTGCCTAAATCTGTTCCGAGCTATTTAAAAAAATCGATCAATGGACTGAATTGACTTAGCTATTTTTTTAGTGATGATTAAAGTCACTATTTACTCAACTTTGAATCAAACGCACACTATTCACCACCTCTACTTCTTCTTCCTCACTGCCGAGCACTTTCCCTTCATGGCCATGGCATTCAATCTCCCTTCGCCCACTAAATTTCATTTATAAACACACCCATACATCCCCACAACACTTTAACTCTCCCCCACCACCCACACACTCTTCCCCCTCCCCTTTTTTCTCCACCATAACCGCCCCCTGGCACACACACTGCAGCAGCACCAATTGCTGCCCTCTCCCTCTTGCTCTCCCCTTCCTCCCTTCATGCACCCATATAGCACCACACACCACAATAGCACCCAATGGCTTCTTCCCCCTTCACCATTCCCACACCCCTACCCACATTTGCGCACACACAGATCACTGACGCACCCACCCAGCAAGCCCCCAATCTAAAATACACACATAGTTATACAATTTAACAATTCATATATATATATATATATATATATATATGCACACAGAGAGAGAGATGTTACCTTTTTTTAGGGTTTGATGATTTTCTTTTCCTTCTTTCATGTTATTTTCTCTTTCTTATTCTCTCTTTCTCTTCTCTCCCTCGTTTTCTCTTCTTTCTTCCTTCTCTATTTTGTTCTCTTTCATGACTACTATTCACTCTCTCTCTCTCTCTCTCTCTCTTAATTGGATTTCCTTCCAACGAATTCCCTTCCTCTTTTCTTTTTGTTGCAATTTCTATCCAATCCCTTAGTTTATCATTCAATCTCCTTAGTCATCATAAAACCATGTAGGAGGTGGCATCTTTAGAATCATTTTCTCCAAAGTTTTGACACATAATGCCATCTTTTCAAAAATTGCAATCCACCCCACCTTTCTAAAATTGCATTTTGGCCCCGACACTTTAGTAAAATTTTATTTTGACCCCAAGGCTAAACTCATTTAACTTCTTAATACTTAATTATTACTACCCCCCTTAATTAATCTAATTCACATTTAGATTAATTTAAGGTATTTTCAGGGTATCACATCTCCCCCCCCCCCCTTAAATATTTTTTATCCTTGAAATAGAGACAAACCTCATCCTGCAAACAAATGCGGATATCTCTGTGTATTAACGCTTCGGGTTCCCAAGTGGCATCCTCTGTCGCATGATTTCTCCATATGACTTTGACCACCGGTATTTCCTTAGAATGTAATATATGTTCCTCTATTTCAACCACCTTTATCTGTGCCTCCTGGTACGAGATATTATCTCGAATTTCAACTGGATCCCATGCATAGGATCGGGATCATACTTCCCCAACATTGACAAGGGATACACGTTATGCCATTGGCTCATTTCTGGTGGTAGATCGAGCCTCGGACTTAAATTTTCCCACTTTTCAAATCGCATGATTTCTTTCCACGGTGACCTTTTTAATAATATTACGTTACCTACCTCAACCTCTAATGTTCTTTGCCTCTCATCAACATAGCCTTTTTGCCAATTCTATGCAGCCGTCACCTTGTTTTCTTGTTCTTTGCACCGTTTTATGTGAAATAGCCTTCGTTCTAACCATATCCCAACAAATAGGCGTACAACATCTTCAACCATACCACACCTCATAAAGAGCCATTAATTTCTATGCTCAGCTGTTAGCCATTGTTATAAGAGAATTCAATTATGGGTAATTATTCACCCTATGCTTTGTCAAAATAAATAATGCCGGCCTTCAACATATCTCCCAATATCTATATCATAAGTTCATATTGTCCATCCATCTGATGGTGGCAGGCCATACTCATGGTTAATTTCGTTTCCACTTCTTCTTGAATACTCTTCCAAAATCTCGAGGTGAACCTTGCATCTCTATTGGACACAATGGTTATTGGCAATCCATAACAACTCACCACCTCTTATATATATATTCGGCCAAGTCGTTCAATAGAACACCCTTCTCGGATAGGAATAAATGGGGTTGCCATAGTTAACCCATCCACTACAACCCAGATAGATGTATATCTATTAGTTGTTCATGCTAATCCTAACATAAAGACTATTGTAATGTGTTCCCACTTCCACTCAAGTACAAGGAGTGGTTACAACTGCCCAACAATTTTCTTATGATTCACCTATACCTGTTGGCACGTCAAACATCGGGATACAAATTTTGATATATCCCACTTCATGCTAGGCGACCAAAAATTTTGGGCTGTGACTCACAATACATTTTTATCTCCCCTGAGTGAATCGGTACTTCAAATTGTGAGTGCCCTTATAATTCCTTTTCTCAATTTATCATTAGGCGAAACATATATCCGATCCAATTCATAATTACCATTCTCATCACAACTAGAAATTTTCATTTTTTTTGTTCCCTTTGAATCCCCATTGAACTTCAAACATCCTTTTATCTTAACCTTAAGCTTCCTTGATTTAATCAAGAAGCGTTGGTCGCATACTTCCTTCTCTCCTTATTTGAACTTTGATTTTGAGCTTGTTCAAATCCTCAATGGTAACTTTGGCTTAATAATCATCGCTGTCAGTTTTCCCGGATAAGGTATCTTAGATAAATTCTTAATGATTCTCCAGTAGCCTCCGGCTGAGCCTAGGAAGCTACTAATCTCAAATACTGATGTTCGGGATTCCCCATTTGTCACTCTTTCAACTTCTCCCAGATCCTCTAACATTCTTCAGCATCAATCCCATAAATTTAGATTTTCCCGTCAAAATTCACATTTCTTGAATTTGAAATACAACTTATGCTCTCTTATTATTTGCAACTTGTCATTGTGCAAGCTCTTTTTTACTTTTAAAACCATTCATAAAGTCATCAATAAGGCGACGACACAATGATCAAGTACTCTTGAAAATCTTGATTCATCAAATTCATATATGCCATAGGGGCATTAGTTGATCCATATGGCATCACCAAAATTTCATAATGCCCGTCTATACTTCTAAAGACAGACTTTATAACACCATGCTTCTTTATTCTTGACTGGTGA
The DNA here is from genome assembly GCA_033070095.1 of Escallonia herrerae. NCBI lineage: Eukaryota > Viridiplantae > Streptophyta > Magnoliopsida > Escalloniales > Escalloniaceae > Escallonia > Escallonia herrerae. Next base: position 65,658 of record JAVXUP010001454.1, on the reverse strand, counting down.
TGACCCATTCTAAGGTCAATCTTAGAAAGAAAACACGTAACACCCTATAACTGACCAACATGTCATCTATATCAGGCAATGGATATTTATTCCTGAGGGTCACCTTATTTAACTTTTGATAAAACATAATCTCATAAACCCATCTTTCTTTTTGCCTTCAATGATCATTACCCTTCTTTGGGGCACTTCTTTACAATGTGGTATGGGCTATTAACATTAGAAACAACCCATTAGATTCATCTTGCACATTAACTCAGTGGCTTACTCCCATACTTAAGACATGTTTTCATTGCCTTAGTGTAGTCCGTACCCTTGTGCCTCAATCTCCTCTTCTTTGTCTTGAACTTTGTCCGGATTGTCATTCGTCTACTCTCTTCTTACAATTCTTTTCACTTTTACAGTTTCAATCCCTGATCCTACCTATTTTCCATCATTCCTCTCATACCTCTTTATTCTCTGCCTCTATCATTTTCCTACAACTTTAGTAGCAACTCACCATTGGAACTCCCTTACCTGTCCTTTTTCAAGGATTATTTTGAAACTCTCCTCAATTTGTTCCGCCTTTCAAATTTTTTTGTTATCACCTGATGAGGCAAATAGACCAACTCACCAAATTTCCTGATATACTTTTTCGCCTTTTTTTCCTTCCACTTAGCAAAAGAAACATGTCTGCAACTTACTCTGCAATATTTATCATCAACATGTTACATGCACCTATTTTGGGTAATGCAGACCAAATAAGCCACTCTCCTCAACTTAGTCTTGCCCATTCTCAATAATTTGTAACTCCCCTTGTATATATGACTGGCAAAAATCATCTTTTTGACATTTTCCTCCAACTTGTTACTTCAACTACCTTCTCCATCTCTCAATTTCACGTAGTTGTCTACAGTGGACTATTTTCATCCAATGAGATTCCACTAGGGCAAGCATCCTGAATGTTCTGAGATATATACTCTTTTCTTCCTCCTACAAAGGCTGTCATAACAATAGACACTGGTTGTCCTATTGAAACTCCTATAATCTTTTTTTTAGTCTCATTAGCTTTTTCTCTAGGTCTTCTTGACCTAATGCAGCTCCCTGCTTATTCCTTCCGCTTACGTCCTCCACATTCACCATGATCACTTATGTTGAGGGTCCCTCTTGATTTGGAATCCTCTCTCATCTTTCAGGGAAAGAGTAGCACGATTTTAAAATTATGCACCATAATATTAACCTTCATGCTCAAATAGCTTATGGTTTTCATCAACAGATGACCTTTCGCTACGATCGTATGCAAATGATACTAGTTCCACATCATTCTCCTCCTCAATAACAACTTTAGGTCCGATTACAGAAGCAGACTCCGCCCTCACTCATACACCAGTCAATCTAGGAAAAGCCATAACGCTCCTTCAACAATTCCAGGCTTCAATGACTCTTTCTTAGAATTAGTTATTACCTGTCTTCTGGTATCGCCAGATCAGAAGGGCAATCACGAACAACATGTCATATTTTTTGAATGACCCACACACTGACATCCACCGTCTCCATTAATATCTAATTTGATACTCACTTCTTGTCATCATATTCAACTCTTAGCTCATTATATTTGGTTAATATTGCTAGTTAAGGACTTGAATTGACTTGTCGATCCGTCCCTTTTTCCCGTCGTTTGGAAGTACTTTCTCTTCCAAAAGCTCATCAAAACTCTACTCATTCTCACACTCGTCTCCTCCTTTCTTCCTTCTAAGTTTACACAATAAAAGTGCTTAATTTCAACCATCTCTCCCTGCTAGGTCCTTTTTTCAATTCCTACCAGACCTTTATCCGGTTCCCTCAACTCTAATTCCATCTTATCTACATTCTCATCAAAATCCTTTTCAATATCCGGCACCGCAATGTTATCATCATCAAAATACCCTTCTAAAACTAGGTCAACAAGCTCTTTCTTCCATTTCCTGCAACAATAGCAAGAATGACGAGGTCATGAATAAATATGCCTTAGCCAACCTCGACCCAGATATCTAAATTATCACCCTAATTCAACCAAGTTACCAAAAAATTTTCTTCTACTCCTTTCATCAACAACTTAAGCATCCCATCTATCACTTCAAAAGACTACAAGATCATATGACTAAGCTCTGATACCAACTTACAACACCCTCAACCCTGGTGACATCACCGGGCAGGCAGAGTTATCGATCATAATCCCAGTCAAAACCCTGTGCAGAATACAAAGCAACTACACATTCATACATCATTAATCATTAATAAAGGCTCCAAAATGCCTCCTTACAAAAACTTTCTTACAACATACATCATACTGCAATGAAGACTTTCAAGTCCATAAACAACATAACACGCGACTGTAGTCGTTTAGCTACAAGGTTAAGCTACATGTTAAGTAAATGACTGTAGTCATAAACACTACATTTCGACATACCTTATAGCTTAACCTTTACCTTACCTTTTCTAACTTGTCTAACCTCCCTTAGCTTTTCTAGCTGCACAGTCTTATAACCTGGACAACACAACATAAAGAAAGAGTGCAAATCACCCAGTAAAGACAACACAAGGAGTATCGTGTACAAGTGATTTGAAAGTCTTGGAAGAATAAGAATCATCTCAATGATAACAATGAATCAAGAGTTTGCAATAATTTGAGTATCAACGTAATTTGTCAAACTATATTTTTCTTTTGTCAGACTGAGCGGCTTCAAGGCCCAACAGAACAACATTATTACCACCTCCTCATGGACAAGACTGACTGACTGACTATGCAAGTAAACACTAAAACAAGAATCACAAAAGTAAACATCAATCAAATACAAGACATTAAAATCATTGACATCAAAATAAAATCAAAAGTAATGCAGACTCAGACACGACAGATTGAACTTGACCAGACTGAAAAAATTGACTCGAGCGCCATACATCCTTTTTGTCCCTAACCACGTTACAGCTAAAACAACCCTTCATCAACATGGCGGACTAACCAAAAAATTATTCTACCTTACGTCCTCAACAGCACAACCCAAATAAGAGATACTCGGTCAAAAGATCAACCGTTGTTCAAACATAACAACAGGGATTCAACAAAAGCATCATCAACAGGGCAGACTCGGGAGAAATTTAAACACAAGTCCTCAACAACGCTCTTAAATAAGAGAAATATTGGTCATCAATAATTACCGATCTCATAACCACAGCACAAAAATCTCTACATAACATCATCAGACAACGACAGGGGCAGACTAGGAAGAAATTTTCCATAAGCCCTCAAGAACGTTCTTAAATAGTAGAAATGCTGATTACCAATAAGTGCCGATATTACACCACAACAACGCATCCATCTCTATGTAACATCATTAATCAATGACATGACAGACTCGAGAGACATTTAACCACAAGTCCTCTACGATGTTCTCAATTAGGAGAAATATCGGCTCTCAATAATTGTTGACATCCCACAACAACCACACAACCATCTAACATCATTATCAATGATATGTATGCTAATCAAACCAAATCATAGCATACAAGAAACACATTATCCTTACTAAACTTCATCAACAGGGCGGACTAAGCAAAAATCGTTCTACCTTAAGTCCTCAACAACATAATTCAAATAAATGAATATCAGTTGCAATGACTACCGGTGTCCAATTACAGGAATATGAGTTTAACATAAACGTCCTCAACATGATATGCTAATCGCCACAATGAGTTAATATAATAGAACCGCATTGTCCTTACCTGTTTGACTTATAGGAGACGTAACTCACAACCTCCGACCACAACAAGCGAAATCACCCTATAAAAGAAGATCTTGCTTATTAGGTATCGTTCAAACATATACACACACTTTATTCTATCTCTTCCCATTAATCGTTAGTTATTCCAATGCGATAACCGAATTCTTAACCTAGCCTTAACGAAGCATTAATGACAGCAAACTCCCTCATTTTAGTGTATTAGCACCATTACTTCCCATCACTCCAGACGTTTAATTACGCGCATTCTCAAAAATGTAGTGCCAACATGGCAAATTACCAAAATGCCCTCTGATGGCCGCTACACTACCAACACCCCAAAAACGCTTTAAAACCACTTTTTAAGTGTACTACATCCATTTCCTGACCAAAAAGTCCTTCAAAAAATTTTACAGAAAAAATTATCAAAATACCCCCTCTGGTAGCAAATTACCAAAATACCCCTAGAGATTACCGATACCAAAAAAATTTGAAAAACACTTTGAAACACTACTTTAAAGATTCTAAAGTCATTTTTGAGCTAAAAAGTATTTTAAAAAATTGTTTCCTGAAAATCCTGAACCGGTGTCTGGACTAAGTGCTTAGAAGCCAGTTCGGCAAAAAATAGCTATCGACTTCAAAACGGCACAAGATTTTGAAAAACGAAACATCTCATCATCTTAGGGTTCTCACAAAATTTTCACTTAAAATCACGTTAGTTTCTATTTTTAAATTCATCATAAAGTTTCACAATACCTGCGCTAGTTAACCCCTTTCACGACCTTGGAAAAATCTGAAATTTTTCCATAGTATAGATCTCATAAAAATGACTGGGTCTCTTTTTTGTATTTTGTCTAAATCTGTCCCGAGCTATTTTTAAAAATTGGATCAGTGGACTGAATTAACCTAGCTATTTTTTTAGTGACGATTAGAGTCATTATTCACTAAACTTTGAATCAAACACATATTGTTCACCATCTCTACTTCTTCTTCTTCCTTATTGTCGAGCAACTCTCCTTCATGGCCATGGCATTCAGCTTCCCTTCACCCACCAAATTTAATTTATAAACACACCCATACCCATACATCCCCACAACACTTTCACTCTCCACCACCACCCACACAGCCTTCTCCTCCCTTTTTTCTCCACCATAACCCCCCTCCCCCTTCACACACTGTAGCAACACCAACTGCTTCCCTCTCCTACTTCCTTTCCCCTTCTTCCCTTCATGCACCCACAGAGCACTAGACACCACAGTAACACCCCACGGCTACTTCCCCTTTCCTTCTCCCCCCTTCACCACTCCCACACCTCCTGACCACATTCACGCACATACCTAGCAAGTCCCCAATCTGAAAAACACACGTAGTTATACAATTTAACAATTCAATAGTGAGAGAAGTTACCCTTTTTAGGGTTTGATTATTTTTTCTTCTTTCTTCTTCCTTGCTCTTTCTCTCTTCTCCCCTATTTTCTCTTCTTTCTTCCTTCTTTATTTTGTTCTCTTTCATGGCTACTGTTCACTTCTCACTCTTTTTTTTTTCTTAATTGCATTACCCTCCACCGAATACCCTTCCTATTTTCTTTTTGTTTCAATACCTATCCAATCACTTAGTTTATCATTGAATCTCCTCAGTCATCATACAACCATGTAGGAGGTAACTTCTTTAGGATTTTCTCCAAAGTTTGGACACGTGCCATTTTTTTAAAAATTGCAATTGCCCCCCCCCCTAAATTTTTTAAAATTACATTTTGGCCCCAACACTTTAGTAAAATTACATTTTGAACCCAAGGCCAAACTAACCCTTCATTTAACTTCCTAATACTTGATTATCACTAAAATAATGCTACTAATAAAAATCACCCCCCCCCCCAATTAATCTAATTCACAGTTAGATAACGTTAGATAACGTATTTTCATGGTATCACAAAAATGATGCGTTATAACCCATTGCTTCCAACTTTGTTTAGTGACACTTGATAGACCACTCACCATGTGTAGCGACAGTTCTGTTCTTTTAAAATGAGGAGTAGCTAGCATTTTTTAACGACACTATTGCTCAAACATTGCAACACTGGATATTTTGTGTATTAGGAATGACGAATTGCGGCCCCTCGTGTTAAAGGTAGTCATATAGCAACAATAAGGCTATGAAAATACCACCAAAACCTTAAATGCCACTGACATATTTCAGTTTATAGACATGGAAATGTCTCTTACGCATGAATCAACTGATTCAAAGGATGTAGAGAGACATTGCCAAAGAGAACTAGACGGATTCGTAGAGATTTGATATTCAGTCGGCATGTACATCCAAGAAGAATATCTAATATTTCAAACGAACATCATCAAGCACAAGCTAGAAGCAAGCAAACGAAACGGAGAAGAGAAAGTTTGAGTACTAAGCAAAGAGAAGTACACCTCGCAGCACGACGGGACAACTATTGACAACATACATTGCAGATCTTGAATGTTGATGCAATAGGAGAAAGTTCAGAAACAATTTCCTTGGTGCGAAACGAAGCATCCGCAAGTGTCCAACGTACCCCTCAACTGGCAAAGAAATTATCAAGCTGAAAGAAGACAACGAATGTCATTAGAATAATGAGTCGCTCACTTACAAATGCAATGTGCAGCTTATCAGTCGTGAATATCAACAACTATACAAGGTATGATTGGTCATGAATAAATAATGTTTCCTTTATGGCATTTACCATTACTAAAGGCTTCAACTTTTTATCACATTTGCTCACTTTGAGTTGTTAACTTCACAAATAGCAAACGATACTCCTCGAAGTTTGCCTAAAACAAGTACGAACAGTAAAACCACCTTATATTATAATTATTCCTTTGAGCTATAATCTCATTGCGTACTTTAAACTTTTTGTGCCAAAACTTATTTGCCTGTTTCAATTACAATCATCATAGAAAATACCATAAAACATAGCAAACAAGCTATTCGGCCAAACCTAACAGAGGTGGAGTTAGAGGATCCCACAACTTAGCGAGAGATTATCATGAAATTTATGGCTAACCTAGGTTCTAGATACCTCTAATATGCACATGTCCTTATTTTGCGGCACGCCTATTCTACAATGAATCGTACGATTTATATTGTTTAAATGGAAAGACTTCATTTCCTTTGGTATCGTGCCTCCAGAGATGGTTGTTCTTTTTTTTTTTACCAAAGTGAAAGTGGGATGCTTATCAAGCAACATATTCGAGCATACAACCATGTTTTTGCGTTTACATCCATGGCTGTACATATTGATGAGACACTGGCTACGAGTAAGAATAGTGGTGTATATACATTCCGTGAATAAGGTGCAATTTATCATAAGATAGGTAGCCTACTTCCGGACTCAGATGCTAGACCATGTTATCTACAGATGTACATATACGATACTGAACATGAAAATGACAACATATAACGGAAAACCAAGTTTTGTAATGTGAGATTTGTGACAAGTTGAAGCGAATCTTAAATGCCCATAACCCTTACATGCATATGTTTAGACATCTATCACAAAGATTAGATATAAGAAACTATAGGCTACTAATAAAAGAGCAACCATCAGAGCGTCATACAATCTCCCATCTGCATTAGAAGTTTCTGGAATATTGGTAGGTGGTGAAGAGGGAGGCAATTTAAATCCAATAGATATTGTGGTTCAAATAATATCGAGAAACCTTATAAATGTTCAAGATGTTGCTGGATATTATGACCCTCTCCAATATCCATTGTTGTTGCCGTGCGGGAGCTATGGGTGGGATATTAATAGCAGAAACAATGACAACTTAAGTGTACATGCTGCGACTTCTACGCTTTCATGCCACAGGTAGACTAATCTTGTAACACATAGAAAATATCCATCAAATTCAAAAGATCCTCTTAACTCAAACCTACTTTTAATTCCTTTTGTTAAATTCCTCAAGGTTATCAATCACTTTTGCTTCGTAGTGGACATTTACTTCAGCAATATGTTGTTGATAATTACGTGAAGCTTGAGTCTCGAAGGTTAAGATGGATACGTCAACATCAAAATGATATACGAGGAGAAATGTACTCGAGTTTACAAGATATGTTAGACATGTTTAGCTTTATATTCTACTACAGTTAAGCTTCAACATTACATGTTGCCTTTCAATGTGTTAGTAGTAACACAGACAGATTTGGTAAAATATATGCTATTAAGGCTGGTATTACGAGGAAAAATAGGAACATGGGTGCTAGCTTTGATAGAGTATAGCTTAACTTACATCCCTTAGAAAGCTATGAAAGGACAAACATTGGCTGATTTATTGGCAGATCATCCAAGTGATGATATCGAGAAAGAAATACGTTGGCATCATCCTTTGGAAGATGATGTTTGATGGGTCAAAAACCAGTAACGGAGTCGGAGCAGAGGTAGTGTTGATCTCACCCACACGAAAAGTTCATCAATTTTATTTTCAATTGAGAATGATTGCTCAAATAATCAGGCTGAGTATGAAACTTTGATTATCAGTATTGAACATGCGTGTAACAAAGGTTCAAATATTTGGAGATTTTGAACTGGTTATAAAGAAATTAATAGGAAAAACTAAAATGTAGTGCTCCTAGTTTGGAAATGTATTTTAGTATCGCTTCATATTTATAAAAGAAGTTTGATGATATAACTATAACTCAATTTCCAAGATTGAACAACGGGGATGCCAACATCGTGGCTCAATTGGCCTCAAGTTCGATGGAGTTCGCAAACAATGGATAAAATTATCCAAACACCTACCATCGATTAGTGAACAAGTAGAGATTGTCAATCCAATTGATTTAACCCAAAATGAACAGAAGATAAATCCACAAATTTCACAATAGTGGAAAAGAAGATAATGCTACAAGCAGTTAAGTATTTTATTCAAATGATGACTTATTGAAACAAACACCAGAAGGATTGGTGTTAAGGTGTTTAGGGCAACAAAAGGCCCTGCATGTAATGACTGAGGTACATGAGGCTACCTGCAATGCCCACGCACTGTAAGAAAAAGGACTTTTAGCGACCAATTTTTAGTGACGGATTTGTATCCGTCGCTAAAACGCCGTTTCAGCGACATAAGTAACCGTCAGTACAAGTCTGTCGTTAAAAACGATTGCTGACAACACAAGTCTGTCGTTAAAAACGATTGCCGACGACACAAATCATCGATAAAAACCTTTCCCTACAGATTCCCACTGACGGCATTTTAGTGACCGGTATTCCATCGCTACAAGATTTTAAAAAATATCCTATTTTCGGCCACCTTTTTAAAATTTAGTAAAAAAATTTTAGCGACAAAACCGTCGCTAAAACTAACTTTTCGCAATGGAATATACCGTTGCTAAAGTATACGTCGCTAAAAGATCTTGACTTAAGCGATGGACGATAGTGACAGAATTTTTTCATCGCTAAAAGTTCTGATATAAACACCCACTTTCCTTTCTTTTCTCTCTTCCCATTTTATTCTCTCCCTCTCTCACTCACTGGCAGTTTCTTCCCCCGGCGATCCCCCCTCCGGCGACAATCCCCCCCCCCAGCGATAGCCCCACACGATGTCGTGCCCCTCCATAGCTCCTATGGCCCTCCACTGCGCGCCGCTGCCACCGCACCACCTCGCCCACCGATATGTCCATCTTACCCCTAATTGTTGTTTAATGTATGTGGTTTAATGCATGTGAGTTTGAATTTAATATAATGTCGTTAATTATTTTGAGTTTGAGTTTATGAAGTTAATTTGTTGTACGTGAGTTTGAGTTTGAATTTAAATTTACCCTAATTCTGGTTAATTGAAGTTAATTTATTGTAATGTATAGTGTAATTTTACTCTAATTGTACATTGTTGCATGTTGTAACATCAATTAACATTAACTAAACTTAAACTAACCTTAATTGACCCTAAATAACTCTTATTTAAACCCTAATTAAAGCTTAAAAACTCAATTAACCCTAAAGAATTCAAATAGCCCTAATTAGCCCTAACTGGTCTAACTACCCTTATTAAACATGATAAACCTTAAACCCTAATTAACCCTAGTTAACCTAATTAGGATTAACCCCGATAAATCCTAACAAAATCCTAATTAACATTAATTAATACTAAATAACCCTAATTGAACCCGATTAACCCTAATTAGCCCCGACAAATCCTAACTAAACCCTAATTAAACCTAATTAACTTCTAATTAGGTTAAACCTTAATTAATACTAATTATTCCTACTTAAACCCAATTAATCCTAATTAGCCCTAATTAGCCATACTTAGCCCTAAGTTACCTAATTAACTCTAAAGAATTAACCCTGGTTAATGCTAATTATCCCCTGGCACATCTTGAAGTAACCCTAAGGAACTCCTAATTAACCTTAGTAAACCCCTAACACATCTTGAAGTAACCATAATTAACCCTAATTAATATAATTAAACCCTTAATTACAAGTGACACAATATCACAATCATAGGTCTCAATTAAACTCTAATTAACCTTAATTAACCTTGATAAGCCTAAATACAACTTTAACCCTAACTAAACCATAAATCCAGTCACAGTCACATGTGACAAGATATCAACTCCTTGAATGAACTCCATATTCTACCGAGAAATGTAAGTCAGCTGCCCACATTAGAAATATTCGTTGTTATTTTATGGTGTCCATTGACAACGAGTTAGTTACAACTCGTTGTCAACGAATTTAAAAGTGAATCATTTTGGCTATGGCATGGTTTTCCAAATTAACCGAATGATTCCATTTTTCTGAAATTTTGAAATTTCATAAAGATATGGTTGTATATGTTACCCTAATTTTTTAAATGCATGCATAAAAACCCTTAGTTCTCATTCAAAGGTATTCATTACAAAGTAATGCTTTGTAATGAGCTTTTGGATGTCCAGTTTGGACAGTTTGAAAACGCTTAGTGTTTATAAAATAGTGTATCAACTCATGCTCCGTGTTCTATGATGTGGATATCTGGTACAGATCCTCCAGTGTTTCTTCGGGTACATACAGATCTGATGTTCTAACATTCGTTGATTCTCACAAGAATAAGATTAGACAGATGTTAGAACACCTAATCGATGTCGTGTACTTGGAGAAATACGGGGAGGTGCTACTGAATTTTTCACAGACATAGGACTAAGCATGAGTTGGTAACTGTTTTATAAACATGTGTTTTTCTGAATGGGATAAGACCACTACCTATTAGAGAACGAATGAGGTATATATAGACATTTTGTCACATGCATGCATTCATTTTAACATTGACCCTGTCTAATTAGAGGTTTTAATTTAAGGTGGTATACAGTATGTAATCTCAGTCATCATGTCGGTCAACCAAAGTTGGATGAAAAGGAAGAATGCTTTGGATTTTGAGGATCGTGTCGACGAATTTCTCGAGTTCGCTTATGTGCATCCTGCACATGTTGACTCTGGGACGATAAGGTGTCCGTCTAGTAAATGTGAGTTGTTGCATTGGAGAAGGAGAATGGTGGTAAAATGACATATTCTCCGGTATGATTTTATGGGTGAATACACAAGGTGGACACAACACATGAAAATGATAATATTGTCATTCAACCTGGCTAGTCAAACTGACGTTAGAGAGGAGGCACAATATGATTACCGAGATATGATTATGGATGTTGGGCATGCTAATGTTGAATGGGGTGACTACCACGGCGATGACAGTGTAATACCCCACATCGGATGTGGAGTAGTATGAGATGACCCTTATAAGACCTTGCCAAGAAACTCATAAGTACCTACTTGGCTAGCTCTTTTGAGGGAGGCATTGCCCTGTGGTGGGGCCATGGACCGAGTCATTACAGATGGTATCAGAGCCGACTCTCAAAAACTCAGGCTGGGCTATTCAGTTGGGTTGCCGATGGTTGGGGAAACGAAGGCAAGCCCGGGTATATCCCAAATCAAGAGGATGGTTGGGGCAACGAAGGGTGAGCCCGGTATATCCTACATTGGCTAGAGAGGAAGATTCTGGGCTATGTGTGATTGAGCCTTAGCAAGGACGCTAAGGTATAAGGAGGGGAGATTGTAATATCCCACATCGGATGTGGAGTAGTATGAGATGACCCTTATAAGACCTTGCCAAGGAACTCATAAGTACCTACTTGGCTAGTCCTTTTGAGGGAGGCATTGCCCTATGGTGGGGCCATGGACCGAGTCGTTACAGATAGTCCCCAGTAGCAGAACGAGGGGACTAATCAGTTTTATGATTTGTTGAGAGACGCGGAGCAGCCGTTGTGGGATAGAATCCAGAAACACACACTGATGTCTTCGGTTAGTCGATTATTACAATTAAAATTGGACCACGGCTAAGTGTGAAAAGATTTCACGAGTTTGTTACTTTTATCAAATAAATTTTAGTGGAGACTGAGGAGTTGCCCCTGTCGTACTATGATACGAAGAAGATGATGATGAAACTTGGATTGAGCTATGAGCAAGATGCGTGCAATAATGACTGTGTATTGTTCTGGAAAGAGAATAAGAACTTGACAAGGTGTCCAATATGTGATCATTCGAGGTATAAACAGGACAAAGGAAAGAAGGAAAACATTACATAGAAGATACTATGATATTTTCCCGCTACCCCAAGACTTTAGAGAATGTACTACTCCTCCATTACAGCTGAACATATGAGGGCTCACTATGAAACTCGTAGCAACGATGCTGATGTGCTGACACACCCAGCTGATGGATAGGCGTGGAAGGAGTTTGACCGCAAGCATCCAAGCTTTGCACATGAAGTTTGGAATATTAGATTTGGTTTGGCAACCTATAGGTTCAACCCTATCGGGCAGTCTAGCACGCCTTACTCCACATGTCCTGTTATTATTATCCCGTACAACCTTCCACCAAGCATGTGCATGAAGAAGCCGTACATGTTTTTTTCATTGCTTATTTTGGGGCCGAAGAGTCTCGATAAAGACATAGATGTGTATTTAAGGTCGTTGATTGATAAGCTCAAACAGTTATGGGATCATGGAGTCAAAACTTATGATACATCTCTCAAACTGAACTTTCAGATGAGGCCTGCTTTGATGTGGACTATACACGATTTTCTCGCATTGAGAATGACGTGTGGGTGAAGCACATATGAAAAGTTAGCATGCCCTGCTTGTATAGGCGTGAATCCCGGTCATACATTAAAGTACGGCGGGAAGCCCTCGTTGTTCGGATGTCACCGAAAGCTTTTGCCAGCAGACCCTCAGTTTCGTAGGCAGAAGGATAAATTTGACGGGACAATCGAGCGTGATGTTGTCACACTGGATTACCCATCTAGTGAAGAATGCTCTCGCACCTGGAGGCATTTAATAGTGACATACCATACGACAAAGGTGTGTCGGATCAACGATTCCTAGATACGTGAAAGAGCACAGCTGGAGGAAACAGTGTATTTTCTGGGAGTTAGCAGACTGGAGGACACTCATTATCCGAAACAACATGGATATGATGCACATCGAGAAGAATATTTTCGATAATGTGTTCAACACTGTGATGAATTTCAAAGGAAAATTGAAAGATCGCCTTAAAATGAGAAAAGATCTACAATAGTTGGGTGTACGTCGTGAACTGTATCCTCAGACAGTCAATATTCATTCCTATTGCCTTCCAGGGATTGTTGCCAATGGTTGTATGCGAGACTTTAACTAAATTATCTAATTTCTTTTAAGACATCTGTTCTTCTACAATCTGGGTGAGTAACATGAAGGTGCTTGAAAAGAACATTGTGTTGACAATTTGCAAGCTCGAGAAAATCTTTCCACCATCATTCTTTGATCAAATGGATCATTTGCCCGTTCACTTGGGGTATGAAGTTAAGATGGTTTGGCCTGTGCAATATTGGTAGATGTATCCATTCGAGAGGTCTTGCTTTAACTCTATGTTGTTCGTTTACAAGTAATGCAAACACTAATTCATTGATATTCCACCTAACTCAATTCTTTATAATTCTAGGTTCATGTTCCATTTGAAGAAAAAAGTCAGTAATGAAGCTCATCTTGAGGGCTCAATTGCTGAGGCTTACGTAATGAAAGAGCTTGTAAATTTTTATAGCCAATATTTTGGGCCTGATGTTGATACAAGGTTAAATCAACTAGGCCAAAATGAGCCTGGAGCCAGCACACATTTGGAAGGGCAATTGTCAATATTCAAGCAATCAGGTAGTCTGTTCAGACAAAACTATACTCGGTGGCTAACGTATGCAGAGTACAGTGTTGCAACAATATATGCCCTTCTAAATTATGATGAATTTTTAGCATGCTTTTTGACTTAAGATAATTACAATACATGATTGAAAATGTGTGATCAGTGGGTTAACTCTCTCGATTTGCAGTGAATTTGATGCAAAATCTTTAATCACTGATGCTGTTGGACTTGACTCTCATCGAAAATCGCATTTCATAGAATGGTTCAGAAGATGTGTAAGTCTTTAACCAAATTTGTACAATATTTCATATGCCACTCTATATGTGGTTTATCAACTTTCACCGTCTTATATAATTGGTTCAGTCGGTCGATGCTCTAATAGCCTCCTCATTGAAATTACTAGCTCAAGGCCCTAGTAAACAAGCAGCCTGTCATGAAGGCTACATCATCAATGGGTTTAGGTTTAACGTAAAAGATGATGACCGGACAAAAAAAAAACCAAAATAGTGGAGTCTCGGTCAACGATGACAGTTATGACGAGAATTACATGGACTTTTATGGAGAGCTGGATAAGATTGTTGAGCTAACATATTTGGGTTCCCCAAAACTGTCGAGTAATGTTCAAGTGTACATGGTTTGATCTCACATGCAATAGAGGAATCCGTGTTAGCTGGTAGGGGATTGTAGATGTCAATGATAAGTCAAGACTTGCATCAGACGAGCCGTTTGTGTTTGCTAGTCAAGCTGCACAAGTCTTTTACACGGAGGACGTCGCAAATCCCAAATCTCATTGGTATACAGTTCTCAATTTCAAGAAATTGCCCGTGGCATATGACAGTGAGATAGAAACCTTTCAAGCCGACCAAGCATTGATCTCAGTACCTGTTGAGGTGGACAACGAGGAGGACGATCTCCCTCTTTAACCAATAGTTGATGTAGTGGAATAAGTTGTAGATGATGACGCAAAAGAAGTATAAAGTGTTAAAGATGATGAGGCTGAGTATACTGATGACGATGAAGAATTACTCGATGAAGAGGATGACGAGTTCGACGATGATGATGGCGATGATTCCCAAAATGAATATGATTAACTTGTACTGTTGTAACATGCATTCTTTTAGTACTCAGTTCATATATATATATATATATATATATATATATATATATATATATATATATATATATATATATATATATATATATATATATATATATATATATACTTAGTTCATTTATTTAGTGTTGTACCATGATGTGGACTATATATTGTTTTGTATGTGTTAATTTCTTTAATTTCTACTTGTTGTATACAAAGTCAGACATGGATAGATTACGTGACATCTGTGGTCGCGGTGGACTCCGAGTTGCATCTACCCCGGTGGCTCCCGCCTCATCATTGCCTATTGATGACGAGGCACATAGTGCCAACATCCAGCAGGCGGGGGCCTAGTCCCAGCCGTGGCCACAGACTAGCTTCTTCCCATGGGTGGTGGCCTTGGCCTTCCCCCAATCTTTGGCCTATGGCCTCCCCTCCCGCGCGCACTTGTTTTCTCAAGTCTTTGCACCTCCGCGATGTTTACGGACGTTTGTACATCAACCTCACGAAGTCCGTCGTGCATCAACCTCACAACGTCCGTCGTCCATCAACCTCACGGCGTCCGTCGTTCATCAACCTCATGGCGTCCATCGTGCATCAACCTCACGGCGTCCGTCGTGCATCAACCTCGTGGCATCCCGTCATGCATCAACCTCGTGTCACCCATCAACCTCGCGACGTCTGTCATGCATCAACCTCGTGACGTCCATTGTCCGTGACCGCATACCTCTCCCGCGATGCCCATCACCCAAAGTTGTGCACTACCACCGAATAACCCGTCACCGATGACTACATACCATCACTCCCAACTTTGTCATTACTACATGTTGCATTCATTATCTTGTTTTGACAGGTATACTGAGCTCAAATCTCATTCAGGACACCCGACGCGTACCCGTGCGCATTCTCTGCGACATTCGTTGCCGCGCCCGTGCGCCATTCTCATGATATGTGCCCCGGCACCAAGCGTATCCCCACGACGTTCATTACCGCGCCCGTGCACCATCGTCATGATACGTGCCCCCGGAACCAAGTATGGCTTCATGACGTTCGTCGCCGCACCACTTTCATAACACGTGCCCCAGCACTAAGTATTGCTACATGACGTTCATCACCGTGCCGATGCGTCATTCTTATGACATGTGCCGCGACATCAAGTATTGTCTCCACGACGTTCGTCGTCGCGCCCATGCGCCATTCTCATGACATGTGCCCCCGCACCAAGTATTGTCTCCGTGACATTTGTCACCGCACCCATGCGCCACTTCCATAACATGTGCCCCGGCACCAAGTATTGTCTCAGCGACGTTCATCATCGCGTCCATGCGCCACTTCCATAACATGTGCTGCGGCACCAAGTTTATCTCCACGACGTTCTTTGCCGTGCCCATGCGCCATTCTCATGACATGTGCCCGGGCACCAAGTGTTGCCTCCGCGACATTCATCACCGCGCACATGCGCCACTTCCATAACATGTGCCCCAGCACCAAGTATTGTCTCCGTGACGTTTGTTGCCATGCCCATGCGCCACTTCCAAAACATGTGCCCCGGCACCAAGTATATCTCCGTGACGTTCGTTGCTGCACCCATGCACCACTTTCATAACACGTGCTCCGGCACCAAGTGTTGTCTCCGCTGCACTGGCGCGCCACTAACACAGACATGCCCCGGCACCTTACTCACTCAGCCGGGCCCATGCGCCGCTCCACTAACACAGTCGTGCCCCTTGGCTCTATGTCACACTATCATGCTCCTTGCATCGGTCCATCCTTTCACCACACCATGCGTACCTTGCCTTGGGCCTGGAACATGCTTCGACCCTCTCTCCGGAGAGTGCAACATCATGCGGGGATAGGCGACTCCTCTGGGACACTATCTCCGCCAGGGAGCTCTTCAACTCCCCTTCCGCCAGGTAGACGGCTCCTCCGGGATGCTACCTCAGCCAGTCAGGTAGACAGCTCCTCCGGGATGCTATCTTGACTCGCTTCGAGTGCTCCAACACAAGGACTCACCCCGGGGATAGGCGACTCCTCCGGGATACTATCTCCGCCAGGGAGCTCTTCAACTCCCCTTCTGCAAGGTAGACGGCTCCTCCGGGATGCTACCTCGATAGGCCAGGTAGACGGCTCCTTCGGGATGCTACCTCGACCTACGGAATAGGCGACTCCTCCGGGACACTATCTCCGTCAGGGAGCTTTTTAACTCCCCTTCCGCCAGGTAGACGGCTCCTTTGGGATGCTACCTGGCCCGTCAGGTAGATGGCTCCTCAAGGATGATACCTTGATGCACTCTGAGTGTAATACCCCAAAAATTTTCTTTTCCTTATGCAAAAATTATATATTTTTTAATAAATAAGTTTGTGGTCGTTTGTGAAAACTAAGAAAATGAATTGGGATTATTTTTGAAATTTTTGATCAGATGAACAGTAAATTTTAGTCGAATTTAAAAGGTTTGAGTCGACTAAAAGTGTTTCGGTTGACTAAAAAGTATTTAAATTGTGTAAAAATAGTTTTCTGGAGTTTTAGTCAAATTTAAAGGTTTTATTCGACTAAAAGAGTGTTTTCAGTCGACTAAAAGTTTTAGTTGATGAACAGTAACTTTTAGTCGATGAACAGTAACTTTCAGTCGACTAAAAAGTGTTTTCAGTCGACTTAAAACTATTTTCGACCGAATTAAGAGTGTTTTGATGAAAGGTGTTTTCGGTCGACTAAAAGATGTTTTCGGTCCACTTAAAGGTGATTTCAGTCGACTTAAATGTATTTTCAGTCGACTCAAAGTTGATTTTCGGTCGAATGAAAACTTGATTTTTGTCCCATATAAATAGCCTCTTTGTTTTATTTTAGCCATTTTGTTCTTGGTTCCTTGTTCCTTTACGGAGGAGAGGGAGAGAATAGAAGGCTTGGAAAGCTCTTTTGGTGCTAGAGTGGTGCTTTGAGGTTTTCTTTTCATCGGAAGCTTGTTTGAGGTAAGGGTTTGAACGTTCTTGCTGTGGTAATGGTTTGTAACGTTTTTGCTATGGTATGGGTTGCTTCGTTAAATCTGAAAAAGAGTTGTTGGAGTTGATTAATCTTGTTTTGTAAAGGATTCTACCTTTTGATTTTGGCTTGGGTTTCCTTCTTTAAATTGGGAAAAATATTGGATTTTGATCAAGCTTGTTGTGAAAAGGATTTTATCATTGTTTTTGTTATGGGAAAGGTGTCTTTCGGAATCCGAAGGTTTATGCTTCGTCAATTTCGGTTCATCTATATTTGTTTGCATTTGATTTGTCCCACTTTTGCCCTCTTTTGAGAACAATGTTTACCGCTTTTCGTTTGTGCCTGATGATGCACATCATTGAATTCGTATATTTGTGACCGTCAATTTAAGATTGACACTAACTATGTTGAACAACTCTCGAAAATAGAGAGGGTCCTATGGACACATGTTTGTTATACTAGAGAGCCGAAGCCTCCTAGTATGCTCTGGAGCACACGTTTGATGTTTGGTTCGACATTTGGGTCTTATGACCACCATAGTCATCGTATGTTTTTAGCGTACCCGACATATAATTGAAATATGTTTTGGGTTAAACGCTTAATGACGTTTGCTTTGGTATTTGGTAGTAAGATATGATTGCATTTTCATACCTTCGGGCTTGTATTTGATTTGGGTTCTTTGGAACATTTTGTATATTTGATTTGCCTTATTTGCATTGTAGCCAAATGTTATACCTTGTTTGTATTTGATTTGGGTTCTTTGGACCACCTTGTGAACATTTCATATATTTGATTCGCCTTATTTACGTTGTAGTTAATTGCTATATATGTTCGTCAAATAGTTGGTTTTGTTTTGGATTACGAATCATCGTATTTGCTTCCCATTTGTTTTCCACTTACTAGGCTATTCGAGCTCATCCCTCCTATTCGTTTGTTTTGTCCTTTACCACAGGTATCGGACGTGATTTTGGGCGTGACATGTTTGGGGGAATTAGAGCATTTAGTTTTGTTAGTATTTTGAGCAATGTAAATCATCTGAGGACTCTACCCGAAAGTGGGTTAGTTGGATATGAGACTTGGAAATTGTATTGAATAGTAGAGCTTTGGTCACATTATTTAGTTTTAGTGAATTTTGATGAGGAAGATTGTTAATTAAGAGTTTCAAAAGGATTGTATTTAACTCTTGGACCTTTTTTAGATAAATAAGATTGAGATTTAGATAATCGTGTTTGTGGTATTGTAGATGCTCTGCTATACCTTTATAATGGTTATGTCATCGACGTGTTTGAGTCTTGCTTTAAAGACATGTACGGACCCTGAAGTTGGAGTATCGATCTTATGAGCAAAATTGGATAATGAAATTCTTTTTGGAGATGTTTACCCCAATATGGGTGATTTGATAGAATTAATTCTTGTGTATATTGTTTCACCGCTGCGTTTAGTAATCATTTTGTAATGAGATTATTTTGGAGAACGGATTGTCTTAGACTTTTGTTTGTGGAGATATTTCATCTTAAAGGGTTTAGTTGCTCTGTCTATACCGTTATCTTTAGAATTTTAATGGTATATAATGAAGTTTGATGGTAGTCGCTGCCTCTCGTTTTCGGGGCGTGACACTAAGTGCTCTGGCACAAGGACTCACCCGCGGGATAGGCGACTCATCCGGGACACTATCTCCGCCAAGGTGTCTTCATGACTAGCCTACGTGCTCCGGCACTGGGGGCTTACGTTGGCACCCCTATGGACTATGACCCCCGGGTAACTCTGAGACGGGAGCAGGTCTTCGGAGGGCATCGCGCCTAGTCTGCCTGGTAGTTGGGCCTCTGGTCTTCCCCATCACTACCAGGCCTGTGGACTCTACAAGGGCTTGGATTGGAGGCTAGATCAAGGGGTTCTCTAGCCACACCGACATTGTGTGAGCCAGTCTTTCCAGACAGATAGAGCGACGTTGTGCGGGGCAAGTCGGGTGGATATGCGATTCGACAGTCGGTGGAGCACCGGTAGCTGTGGACCCCTCAGTGACGTGTCACTCCCGGGGAGGGCCACGTGTTATGTGATGACATCATCATCTCAACCTCTATAAATAGAGGTCTTGAGAATTCATTTGGGGGTTAGACATTTTCAGAACACTTTTATTTTCTCACTCTAGAATCCTAGAGAGAAACATACAGGACTCTGACTCCGGACCTAAGCATTGGACTGTGACTGTCGTCGTATATTCATCATGCGCCATCGCCCTCGTAGCACTGCCACCCTCAGGCTCTATCTTGGAAGCCCTTGGTCTCTGCCCTTGCTCCGCCCTTGATGTGTCCCACATCATCACACTTGGCATTTGACTCAGATTGCATTCCTTGTGGCACCTCAACGTCGACTGCGAACCCACTTTCCTTGGCATCAATTATGAAAAAAGAACTTCTAGTCATTTTCATGAGATTTATAATGTGGAAAATTTTTAAATTTTTCTGAGGTCAGGAAGGGGGTTAATGGGCGCGGTTATCGTAAAATTTTGCGGTGAATTTAAAAATAGAAAACTTAAGCAATTTCGTGCAAAATTTTTATAAGGACTTTAAAATGCTGAGATTTTTTATTTTCTAAAATTTTGTGCCATTCCAAACTCAATGGCTATTTTTAGCCGAATTGGCTTTAAAGTGCTCGGTCGAGACAGCGATTCGGGATTTTTGAACAATTTTTAAAAATACGTTTTTGCTCAAAAATAACTTTGAGATGCTTAAAATAGTGTTTTAGAATATTTTTGAAATTGTTTCGGTGCTAGAAGCACCCAGAGGATGTATTTTGGTAATTTTTCCCTATAAACATTTTTGAAGGAATTTTTGGTCCATGAAGGGGTGTAAGACATCTGAGAAGTTGTTTTGAAGCAGTTTTGGGGTGTTAGGGTGGTAGTGACCATCAGAGGGTGTTTTAGTAATTTATCATGTCGACATTGAATTTCGGATGAAATTTATTTAAGGTGGAAATGATGTAATACCATGAAAATACCTAAAATTAATCTAACTATGAATTAGATTAATTAAGGGGGTTATTTTTATTAATAGCACTATTTTAGTGATAATTAAGTATTAGGAAGTAAAATGAGGGATTAGTTTGGCTATAGAGTCAAAATATAATTTTACTAAAATAGTGGGGTCGAAATGTAATTTTGGAAAGTTAGGGGGCAAAATTATAATTTTGGAAAATTTAGATGAGTGGCATGAAAGGTGTCATGAGGGAGTGAAGATGTAAAGGATGTTTGCCATATCTTACTTAGGAAAGCTGACTAAGCATTTTGGTATATATATATATATATATATATATATATATAAGTGGACCTAAATTAAAGAGGGAAGAAAAGGGAAAGAGAGAGAGAGAGAAGAAGCAGGGCCTCGGTAGAAGAGAGGGAATATAGGGGAAGAGAGGAAAAACAGAGGAAGAGAAGAAAAGAAAGAGAATGAGAAAGAGAGAAGAAAGGGAGAAGGAAAGAAAAGAAAGTCAAACCCCAAAAATGAAGGGTAATCCCTCAATTTAATTTCTTAATTTGGTGTAAATTATATGTGTATTTACGGGTGGGGGAATTGTTATGTGTGTCCGTGAGTGTGGGCAGTGTGTACGGGAATAGTGAAGGGGGAAACAGTCGTAGGGTGCTGCTGGCGTGCGCGGTGCCTGTGTGTGCATGAAAGGGAGAAGAGGAGGAGAGAGGGAAAGAGCAACATCTGGTGCTGCTGCCGTGTGTGTGCAAGGTGTGAGAATGGTGAAAGGAAGGGGAGGGCAACGGAGGGGCTGGATGGGTGTTAGTGTGTAATATCCCGAATTTTGGGAGCGTGTTAAAATATTTATCAGAGCTTTGAAAAATAAATAGGAGATAGTTTTGGGCAATACTCTGGTATTAGTAGCGTATTGAAGCTTAAAAGAAATTTGGGACAAAAATATAATTTTTGAAATTTTTGGGGGCATTTCTGTAATTTTGAAAACTTTGGGGGCATAAATTATGGTTTTAGTGATGAAAAATAATAAAATGAATGTTAGGATATATTTTTAGTGATATTTCTTTAAATTAAGAATGATTAGAATAATTTTGGGACTTAAATGCAATTACATAAAAATTGGGGTTATTTTGCAATTATGGAAATTTTGGAGGCGAATTTGCAATTTTTAAACATTTGTGCCTAGGTGTCAAGATGTTAGTAACCAAGTCATTAGAAATGGCCAGCTGGTATGGTGACTAATGCAATTCAAATTCTTTAATTACTTAGGAAAAGAAAAGAAAAGAAAGAAAGAAGAAGAAGATAAAAGAGAAAAAAGAAAAGAGAGAAAAATTTTGAAGAACAGTAACTGATTAAAGAACAGAAGAAAAAGAGGAAAGCAGCAGTTAGGGAAGTAGGTGTGCTCGGTGCAAGCGTTTGAACTGAAATCAAAATATGGGGGGAGGTGTGAGAAGAGAGTAAGAGAGAGATTTTGAAGGGGGAGTAAGTCTCTCCACCCTAATTATTGTGTTAAATTCTGTGTGTGTTCATGATGTTTTACTCTGTGTGTGGAGATACTATTTTGAGATATTTTTAGAATTCTGTGGTGTGTTAAATTTTGAAGGTATTTTTGAGTAAATTCGTATATGGGAAGAACATTTTAATGATTTTACTTACAGAAATGTCATTTTGATGATTTAGGTATAACAGGGGTATGTTGGTAATTCGTCGCCCGAGGGGGATATGTAATTTTATCTGTAAGAGGTATTTTTGCATAAATTCGCATATGGGAAGGTTATTTTATTGGTTCTACTTACGGGAAGGCCGTTTTGGTGATTTAAGTTTGAGAGGGGCATTTTGGTAAATTTACACCTAAGGGCATTTTGGTAATTTTAAATCACCTGAGGGAGGTTCATTTTGGGAGTATATGTGAGTCCATATTAAGTTATAATATTGCATTGTTGGCTGTGTTCTAGTGACTCGATTACTCCGTTTAGGTCAAGCAACAAACCTTCCAGTTAAATAGCTTAGCCTCGGATCCATGTAAGGCTTTATATCTGAATCTCGGGTGAGGACTTTCATCCGAACCCTTATTTTAATAACTCGTACTCGTAAGTACTCTTTGATTTACTTATGACTAATGTCGAATGCTGAATCATGTATTGATATCAACATGTTATTGCCGAGAAAACCCCAATATTGAGCCTGAATCGATTATTTGGAAATTTTGTTGATGCTCGCCTGTTGTTGCATGCTGAACAAATTTTGATAATTGTTTGTTTCCATTCTTTAAAATTGTTGTGTCTAAATTCGATAACTATTTGCAATCGTTTTGCTGGTTGTTTATGATTTTTCTAGAATTCTGAATGATGACTTATTTTCGTATGCTTATTGTTATTGAAACCCGAATTGATTTTGGCGAATTGAGCTTATGTTAATGCTCATTGACATTGTTGATTTTTGTTGACCTGGGTATCCGTCTGTATCCGTCTATAGGGAGGCGTTATAAGGTTGGTTTAAATCCTGGATAGAACGCAGGCTAGTACCCAGTAGGACTAGTAATTATATACCGGTACATCATGCATGTGTACATCATATTGACTTTGCCGGAATGGCATTGCAATCGCCCGGGATCAACGTGTTTTTTTATTTTATCTGAACCGTATCTTACCTTGACTGTTACGGAAATGATTGAGAAATGACTGTCTTAAATGGTTTGTGCTTGTTTTGAAATCCTTTGACAAACCATCATTATGTTTTAGGATGATGGCTTTGGAAATGATCTTCTATTCATCCTTTTGGGAGTCTCGTGATTGTTATTGTTTATTTTTGTATCTATTATGATGAATTTTGATCACTTTGGAAATCATTAAATCATTTTTTTTAATCGTTTGAAGAATTTTGGAAATCATCATCGGTTGAATTATTTGGAATCATTTTCTAATTCTTTTGGTAGTCCTTATACGACCTTAGTAAGTTTTCAAAAGCTCACCCTTCATTTGACTCCCTTCTGTAGGTGATGATCAACTATAGCATGTTCGGAAATGGGTTAGAGTCTGTGTGAGATTCCGGTGAGCCCGCCATTATAGTGTAATGAGACCCTTGCATGGGTCGGTACTGTCAACTTGTTCTGTAAGGACTCGAGTTTGTAAGGAACCTAGGTTTTAATAGTTTAAGTAGTTTTGTAATCTTGTATTTGAAGAATTTGAGCTGATATTGAATTAGATGCTTTAAAGTATCGGTTAGTGAACAGGTTTTGGGAGGTTTGATGTGATGTGATGTGATATGTTAACATTCTGGAAGTTCAGGGTGGTGGAGCTTCGGATTTTCGGAGATGTTACATAGTAAGTGTGATTTTGTGTGTGTGTGTGTTAGGGTGTACATAGGTGAGATTAAGTGTGAGGGGGGGGGGGATGAACTCCATGGCTATGAAGGATGAGGGGCTCGGCAGTGGAGGAAGAAGGACCTGTGGGTGGATGATGGTGTACCCTGGTGTGTTTTATCTTAAAGTTAGTGAACAGTGACTGTAATCGTAATTAAAAATGGTTGGATTTAATTCAATCAATTAATGAAATTTTGAAAAATAGCTCGGGACAAATTTAGACAAATACAAAAAACGGACTCTAGTTATTTTCACGAGATTTATAATGTGAAATTTTTTTAGATTTTTTTCAAGTTCAGGGAGGGGGTTAACGGGCGCAGTTATCGTGAAATTTCGTGGTGCATTTAAGAATAGCAAACTCACACAGTTTCACCTGAAAATTTTATGAGGACTTTAAAATGCTGAGATGTTCTATTTTCTAAAATTTCGTTCCATTTTGAAGTCAATAGCTATTTTTAGCCGAATTGACTTCTAAGCGCTCAGTCTGGACATTGAATCGGAATATTTGGGTGAAAACTCACTAAAATACATTTCAGCTCAAACATAACTTCAGGATGCTTAAAATAGTGTTTAAGAGTGTTTTGAGATTTTTTTGATTCCGGAAACACCCAGGGAGAAGTTATTTCAAAGCGATTTTGGGGTTTTAGGGTGGTAGTGGCCATCAGGAGGTGTTTTGGTAATTTACCATGTCAATGCCGAATTTTAGGGAATGCACGCGATTAAGCGTTTTGAGTGATGGGAAGCGAGGAATGGCATTAATATGCCTAAATGAAGGAGTTAGTACTCCTGCATTATCAAGGCTAGATTAAAGACCCTGCTGTCGGGCCGGGGCAACTAGCCGTCGTAAAATATTATAATTAACTGATAGAAAAGGAGTAGAACAAATTGTATATTTATGTTTGAATAGTGCTTGACGAGTAAGATCTTGTTGATTAGGTGACTCTGCTCATTATAATCTGAGGTTGCTTGGCTCATCGGCTAAAAGCCAATCAGATAAGGATAATGATGTTCTTTGTATGCTATAAATTGCTTCGCTTAGCATACCTGGTGGTTGTTGTGTCGATGTCCCTTTTAGCCTGGAATATTGTTAAGGACTTGTGATTAGTTTTCTTTATGGTCTATGATGTGGGTGATGTTGGTGTGAGTTTCAGCTGTAGTGTTGAACACCAGTTGGTTCCATGATCAAAAATTTTTGTTGAGTAATTGATTGATCGAGGATGTAAGGTGAACTCATTTCCCTTAGTCTATCAAGTTGGTGTAACTTGTAGTTTGGCGATAACATGGTTAGGGGGACGAAATCTCTTCTTGAGTTCCCTTCTAGTGTTTAACGTCTCTTCTAGTTTACCTGAGATTGAGATGAACCTTCCGAAACACGGGACATTATATGAAAGGAAGGCCTGTGAAATATGATCACTGGCACAAAGGATGTATGGCGCACGAGTCGACTCGATCATGTTTGGTCGAGTCCTGTTAGTTAGGTCTGAGTCTGCATTGCCTTTGACTTTATTTGATGTTAACAATTTTAATGCCTTGTATTTCATTGATGTTTAATTTTGCTGTTCTCATTTAATAATGTTCATGTGCATAGTCGGTCAGTCGGCCAATCCCATTCAAAAAGAATGTTGAGATATGTTGTTCTGTTGAGCCTTAAAGCCGCTTAGTCTGATTCAAAAAAATATATGTTGCTTGGCCATTAGCTTGATGTGGCCTTATTTATTGAACTCTTGTTTATTGATATTGTTGGGTTCATTATTATTTTTCCTGAGGCTGTCGCATCAACTGTGGACGTTAATCCTTGTGTTATCTTTACTGAGCGATTTGTGCTCGTTCCTTATCTGTGTTGTTTCAGGTGGTAATGTCAAACTAGGTGAGATGTCGGGGAAAGGAGAGGAGAAGTTGGCCTAATATATAAAAGGAGATGTAAGACGATGACAACCATATTTTAGGGATCTAGATGTTTTATTTTAAAATTTTTGTTGTGTTTGTGTTGAACGTTGTGAAATTTTTTGTAAGGATGCCCTTTTGAAGCTTTATGTATATAAAGTTATGTATCTAGAGTTGCTCTGTGATCCTGTAGGGTTAATTTGTGTTTATGACTGACAACTGAGCTCCGGTGACATCAATTGGGTTGAGGGTGTGTCATCAATGGCTGCTTCTACTGTCGTGGTCAGGGAAATATGAGTTTGGAGCTTCAGTGTCCTTGATGGACCGACGAGTCATAGATGCATCGTGCTGCTTCCTTGAGATGTCACCAATACTGAAGCCGAAGGTTTTCAAGGTAGACCCTATAGGTGTCCTTCGTGTTTTTAATGCAGATGGGTACAAGGGTCTCATCCTTGTTGATGACAGTACACTCCAAGCACTTGTGATGAAACCATGTGACATAAGCGTTAAGGTCTTCCTCAGGTTCTGGCAAATTCTGACAATGTCAACGATGGTCACACGCTCCATTTTACAGTAAAACTTGTCAAGAAAGAGCTAGACCATGTCAGACTAGTAGTTGATGGTACCTTCGGGAATCTAGTGGTACCAAGAGTAGGCAAGGTCGGTCAGTGACTTCTAAAATTCTCGAAACTTCAAAGTGTCGTCTTTCCCATAATGCTCTAAGGAGCTAGCAAAAGGGGTGAGGTGCTCACGGTCATTGCTCTATTTCCCATTGAATAGGGTTAAGGCTGGTTGCTTGTACTTGATGGGGTAAGGCTTGGTAACAAGGTCCTCAGAGTATGGAGCATCGCTGGATAGCTTAAAGGATGAGTAAGGTAATGATGATTCCTTAAGTCTGTGGAAGATGGAATCAAGGTCAAGCTTGGTGCATACGAAGCAAGCGAGGGTTTATGCCCAACCGAGATGATCCTGGCAACTAAGGGGCAACCTAAGGCATTGAGGGGATGACAATGGTAGAGAAGGAGGGTTGGTAGTGGGGATTAGCTTCTTGGGGCATAGTTTGCACATGGGTAGTGCCAACGGTAGAAGGCCGGCCACCAAGAAGGGTTGATCGGGTCATTTGGGGTGTAGGTGTTCAGGTGTCAGTTGGCCACGTTAGGGTTATATTACATCTCAATTGAGTCATGAGTCTTTGAAGTACTCCGAGCAAGGGAAAGGCCGAGCACTGCGAGCTGAGGTGTTGCGAGTCCTATCGTCGAGGGCCCGGAGGACCAAGGCAGTAATGGTCACTACATTGGGACCAAGGGCAGTGTCCAGAACTAAGCCAGGCCCTACAGGCTGGATCTGAGCAACAGGGGCCAACCCCCGAGCTTGGGATGACACAAGGTGAGCAACAGGCATAAGGCAGGGAGCTCTAAGGCCTTGATAGGTCGGTGACTGTTAACTCAAGACTTGGATCAATTTTTGAAATTCCAAGATGGAGGCCATGAGAGAAGATTGAGAGTCTTGAAGTTCGTTAATGGAATGAAGCGCTGAATTGTGGCATTGACAATAGCGACAACATTAGAGGTGATGCTACTCTTTGATGGCTGGGTTGAGGCTGTAGCTGGTTGTCCTAGTAGCCTTGTGTTGCTAAGTTATGGTTGCTTGGGTGTGTCAGACAAGGGACGAAGTGCACTGCAATGCTCACCTCCTCAGCAGAGTCACCAAAATAATGCCAAGGAAGTGGGTTCGCAGTCAACGTGGATGTGCCACATGGAATGTAGCCCAAGTCAGATGCCAAAATGCTGATGTGGGATAGAGCAAGGATGGATAAAGAACAGAGACCAAGGACTTCCCAGATAGAGCCTGAGGATGGCAATGTTGCGAAGGCGATAATACAGGGTGAATACATGATGACATTCACATTTTGATGCTTAGGTCCAAAGTCAAGGTTCTGTGTGTTTCTTTCTCTAGAATTCTAGAGTCAAAAAGTGAATCTGAGAATGAAAGTTTGAAATCCTAAAAATGAATTCTCAAGTCCCTATTTATAGGGGTTGAGATGATGATGTCATCAATCAACACGTGACACTACCCAGTAGAAACACGTCATCGAGGGGCCATAAGTCTCGATGCTCCACAGACTGTTGGATCGCGTATTCACTCGACCTGCCTATACAACATTGTTCTGTCTATCTGGAAAGACTAGACCACACATCACTGGTGCAGCCAAAGAGCCCCCTTGAACTAGCCACCAGTCAAAAGCCCTTGGAGAGTCCTACAGGGCATCTAGACACCAATGATCTGGCAACGATACGGAAGACCCGATGCCCAACTACCAGGTAGACTAGGCACAATGCTCTCTAGAGACCTGCTCCTATCTCTGGGTGACCCGGGGTTTATAGTCCCTAGGGGTGCCGATAAAATTCCCCAGTACTGGAGCATGTAGGCTAGTCACGCGGATAGCCTGATGGAGATTATGTCTCAAAGGATTCAACTATTACGCGGGTGAGTCCTCATGCCGGAGCCTTGAGCGCACCAAGGTAGTATCGCAGAGGAGTTGCCTACTCGACAAGCTGAGGTAGCATCCTGGAGGAACCGGATACTCAAAAAAAGGAGAGTCTTGATGCTGAAGTACTTAGAGCTCCTTAGCAAAGATAGTGTCCTGGAGGATTCGCCTATCCCCATAGGATAAGTCCTAGTGCCGGAGCACTCAGAGGGTGCCAAGGTAGTGTCCTGGATGAGTTGCCCACCTGATGGGCCGAGGTAGCATCACGGAAGAGCCATCTGCCTGACAGAAGGGGAGTCTTCATGCCCGAGCACTTAGAGCTCCATGGTGGAGATAATGTACTGGTGGAATCGCCAATCCCTGCAAGATGAGTCCTTGTACCGGAGTACTCGAAGCGCACCAAGGTAGTGTCTCGGAGGAGTCACCTACCCGACTAATCGAGGAAGCATCCAGAAGAAGACGTCTACCTGGTGAAAGAGGAGTCTTCATGCCAGAGCACTTGGAGCTCCCTAGCAGAGAAATATCCTTGAGGAGTCACCTATCCCCGCAGGATGTTACACGCTCCATGGAGTGGGTCGAAGCATGTTCCATGACCAAGGCAAGATGCACATTATATGGTGGAAGGATGGACCAACGCAGAGGCACGATAATATGATAAGATGCCAAAGGTCCTGACTGTATCAAGAACACGTCGCATGGGTATGGGGGACTGGTTGTTTGTGCCGGGGGCTCATGATGTGAAAATGGTGCATGAGCACGACGACAGTCTAGTGGAGTCGGGCGTTGTGCGAGGGGCACGTGATGCAAAGACAACGCTCGGGCACTGGAAGGAGTGTTACAAAGACAAGCATCGTGCCGGGGCACATGACGCGGAGACGACACTAGGGCACGGTGACAGGTGTCACGATGCGCGAGCGCAGGCAATGTCATTACAGAGATAACACGCAACGGGCATCACAGAATCGGTGTGTAGGCGCAGGTAACGGGAGTCCTGGAGTTGGCACACAGACATAGCGGTCTAAATGTGAGCAGCTAGCCAGGTAACCGGTCGAGATAGGCCAGTCAGTGTAGTCGGCCGACCGGGGTCATTCTACCAGGGCACACCGGCCAGTGCAGCCGGCCGGCCAGGGTAGGGCGGCCATGATAGCCAAGATGTGATAGCAACACACATATATAGCTTCGTAATACCGCATTTTCCTAGTTTATTACAATTCTTTAAGAACTTGTTTATTAACTTGGCATAAGTGAATAGGTTGCTCAATAGTATGCAACTCGCAAAAAATGACTTTTTATTACTATTATTGATAGTAGGAATATATATATACCAAGTAAGGAGAATAGATTACAAAATTAGAGTATTGTAGATGACAACCCCATCCACTAAAGTAAAGCAGAAAATAAAATGGATGACAACCCCATTCAGAATTCATAGATGACCACAAAAGTAGATTACTAGAAAGAAAAAAAAAACACCACATGGGTAAGCACATCAAAAAAACCAGTCAAGAGAGGCAATACAACTGAATATACATAAGCAATCCATTCCTATTGAACAGCTTTTCATGAGCGGCATGTAAAAGAAGCCAAAGCTGATGACAGGGATAAAACACCATCAGTACCCAGGGCAATATACAACAAATGCAACTTCTTGGCATAAAAAGTCATCCACCTGCGTTGGACTAAGCATTGTTTTTATGGATTTGATGTACAAATTGGGAGGAACCAAGTAAGAATATATTATGTAAGAAATTAGCATGATAAAGCCAGTCATTAGCGTAAAGAAAAGCAGAAACAGTAGCATCTGTATAAACACTTGCTAAGCGACCCAAAGTACTAGCACCCACAAGAACCCATGCAACATTTAGTTAGACCAAACCAATACCAAAATGCTCAGTATCATCAGTTTGCATGATGTAGATTGAACAGAAGGCAGGAGAAGTAAGGATAAAACAGTGGCAAGTAGAGGAAATATGAAAAGGATAGATGTGATACCCCGAACGTATCGAAAAATTATTTAAAACTAAGTTGATTAATCAACGAGAATTATTTTATTGAGTAACATCATATTGGCATTAATTAAGTGGCAGGAAGTGGGAAGAGGTGTCAGCGTAGCTTTGGGGTCAAAGTGAAATTTTCCTAATCTAGTGGGGCAAAAAGTTAATTACATAAAGTTTAGGGGACATTTTATAAATATGAAAACCATTGGGGGTAAATTCATAAATTCTGAAAAGCATGCCCAAATGCCAAGTGTTCAAGGAAATTTTTGTTACCGGTTGCCACCTCATGTTAGGGTGGTGACTAAGTTAATTTAAATATTTAATAATGAAGGGATAGAAATTTCGGGTGAACAAAGAAGGGGAGAAACAAACAAAACAAAGAAGAGCACCACAGAAACAGAGAAGAAGAAATAAAAACAGAGAGCCAGAGAGAGAACAGAGCTCGGGCAAACAGAGAAGGGAAGAAATTATGAGAATTGCAAAGGGTAATCTCTCTACCCATTTCAGTATGTGTGTTTTTTGAATGCTCGGTGTGGGTGCATGAAGTTAAAATGTGCAGCATGCGTAGCTATTGTGTGGACGTGAGTGAAGAAGGGGGAGGGGGAGCAGCCATGGGGCTGCACTGTGTATATATTGGTGGGTGTATATTAATTCAGGTGGTATGAGTAGTTTAGTGTTTAATGATAAGGATTATGTGTGTGTTGGACTGTATGTTCAGTGTGCCTGTGTGTGCTTTGGGTGACTGCGTGTGTATATTCTTTGTGCGCAGGGTGTAGGAAAGATGGTGATGAAGTTTGGATGGGTTGGTGGGTCGTACGGGATGAGGATGTGACTGTGGGTCTGTGCGTGTGAGTTGGTGTGTGTGTGTGTGTCTTGCAGCCGTGTGCGTGTGTTTTGAAGCATACGTGCGCATTGGAGCTTGGGTGGTGTGTGTAATTGTGTGTATGTCGTGTATGAGTGGTGTTCATATGGGCTAATGAGAGAATTGAGGCTGCAGGGGTGCTAGGTGGTGTTGCCGAAAGCAGGTGAGTGTTCTCAAGTGTGCAGTTTGGGTTATGAAATTTAGGTGTTGTAATGTATTGGTGATGTTTGATATGGGTTTAGGTAGAGAAATGGGGAAGAAGGGGTGTAGCCATGGGTGAAGGGAGGGGTGTTCATGGCTGCGTGGGTTCTGGCGTGAGGTTGAAGAAGAGGGGTGTATGAAAAACGTGAATTAGTGTGTGTGTGTGTGTGTGTTGACCATGAACAGTAAATGTAATGGTCGCTAAAGGTGAAAACTTAATTAAGAAGTTTTTTAATAAATAGCTAGGACCAGATTTAGCTAAAGTACAAAAAGGAGACCCTAGGTATTTTTAGGAGATCTTCATTGGGGAAAAATATTAGATTCTTTCGAAGACTGCAAATGGGCCAACCGATAGGGGGAACTTTAAAACTTTACAGTGTAATTTAAAATACCAAACTAGTGCGATTTCCCGAGGAACTTTTATACATAACCTAGGATGTTAAGAAGTTTCTTTTCCCAAGTTTTAGGTCATTCCGAAGTCATTTGCTATTTTTGGCCGAACGGGCTTTTAAGTGCTCGGTCCGAACGGGATTTTTTGGCGAAATTTTTTTAAAATACTTTTTAGCTTGAGAATGACTTCAAGAGGATAAAAATAACATTTTAAGTGTTTTGGGATTTTTTTCGGTGTCGAGAACCCTCAGGGGCATTTTGGTAATTTGCCACTAGACATAGGGTATTTAAGTAATTCTACCATGTGAACTCCAAACTACTGGGAATGCCTCAATTGAGCATTCTAGAATAACAAGAAGCAGGGAATGGGATTAAAATTCCTAAATGAAGGGTATCAGCACTAGTGCAGTGCTCGGCTAGGTTAAAGACCTAACTGTTGGGTCGGAGTAACCGACCGCCGTAGAACACGGTAAATAACTGACAAAATGAAAGTAGAATTATTTTGTATTATGAAGGTTAGTGGCTAACGAGTGAAGTCTTATTTGATTAGGTCACCCTTCTCGCAGCGCTTTGAAGTTATTAGGCTCGTCGGCTAAAAGCCAGCCAGGTAAGGATAGTACAGTTCTCTGTACGCTATGTATTTGCTCCTCGTGGCATAGCCCTCATTGATAGTATGAAGTATGATGAACATTTTCTGGTGTATATGAGGTATCGGTGGTTGTTGTGCCGGTACCTCTCGTGCTTTGAAATGTCGTTGTGGTTTTTGACTAGCTTGTTCCCTAGTCTACTATGTTTGTGTTACTGATAATTTTAAGCTACTTTGTTGAACCCAGTTGCGTGCATGACCAGAATTTCTTGTTGAGGGGTTTGTTGATCAACGACATAAGGTGAACCTTGTTCCCTTAGTCCGTCCAGTTGTTTGTAATGTGTATGCTTTGGCGATAGCGTGGTTCAGGGACGGACACTCTTTGTGAGTTCCCTTCTTGTGCTTGCTGTCTTTTTTACTTGTCTGAGACTGAGATGAACATCCCGGACCATGGGACATTATGTGAAAGGAGGACCAGTGAAACGTAATCACTGGCAAATAGGATGTAAGGCTCGCGGTTCAAGTCAATCGTTTCAATTAAGTCTAGTCAGTCCGGTTGGTGTCTGCATTGCATTTGACTTTACTATGACATTGTGATTTTTAAGACTTGTACTTTATTGATGTTTAATCTGGCAATTTGGTGTTCACGTGCATGATAGTCGGTCAGTCATTTCTGTCTGTACATTTCATTAAATGTGGCGATAATGTTGTTCTGTTGGGCCTTAAAGCCGCTCAGTCTGGCTAAAAGAAAAAGAAATATGGTGCTTGATTCGTTGAATTGATGTGTGTCATCCTTTAGAATTCTTGATTCTTGATGTCGTTGATGTTGATTATTACTTCTCCTAAGGCTGTCACTTCGTTGTCTGCGTTGCTCCTCGTATTATCTTTTCTGGGCTATTTGTGCTCATTCCTTACCTATAATGTTTCAGGCAGTCAGGGCAAAGTAGGGAAAACCTTGAAGAAAGGGAAAGAGAAAGCACTTGATCGATGAATAGGAATGTAAGACAATGATATGTGTATTTTGGGAACTAGATATTTTGTGTAAATACTTCTGGTGTGCTCATGTTGAGCTTTACGATGAAAATTTTTGTAAGGATGCTTTTTGTGAAACCTTGTGTATATTCAAGAAGGTTTCTAGAATTGCTCTGTATCGACAGGGTTTATAATGCAATCATGACTGACAACCCAGCTCTGGTGACGTCACTAGGGTTGGGGGTGTCACAGGTTGGTATCAGAGCCTAGGCACATGATCCTGTAGACTAAGAATAGATATTAAGCATCTATGGGGGTAGGAAAGTGTTAAATTACCTTTATTGTGTTATAAGTCTAACGTGAATTTATATGCCCTGCAGGAGATTATGGCTGGAGGGGGATGGATTGATGAGCATGTGGTGGACGGGGATGAGGAGGAGGAAGACCCCGAGGAGGACCCCTGGCCAATTGACGAGGAGCCCGAGGAACTAGATTTGTCGGGACCGGAGGATGGGGAGGATGAACAAGAAGAAACTGAACCTGAGGTGCCAGTGGGATTTGTAAGGGTTGGCAATAGTGTGTATCGGGCGCACCAGGTTGAAAACTTTTGGAAACAGAGGTACATCAAAGTGGTAAGTGAAAGGGATCACTTGGTGTGTGAGGCGAAGGAGATGAGGTCTAGGGAGGGCAGGAGGTAAAAAAGGAGGAGCGACGTCGTCGTCGTGAGGATGTGGCCCGAGTGAACAGAAGGGAGGAGTATACCTTTGATGTTGGGAGAAGGGTGGTTCGGATGATGCAGGATGGGTTGCGAGAAACTATCCGGCGAGGTCGATGCTGAGGGATTGGCGAGAGATGCTACTCGATGAGGAATATTGGTACATGCACTCGCTCATGAACGGAATAGGTTTTTCCAGTTTAGAACAAAAAAAAGGGGGAGGGGTAATGTGTAAAAATGTATAAAGTTGATTACTGATGTGTAGGAATGTATAGAGCTGACTGTTGATGTATATGTTTGTATAACGTTAACTATAGGTTGTAATTGTTGTCTGTATCAAATGTGTGTTCTATAAATGAAATATTGTACTTATGGGTGTAGAAAATGTTATAGTTAAGAATGTTAATTTTGTTTATGGCAGAACGACTCGTCATTTGCAGAACCCCTAGTGGAGAAGTTTCCTAACTTAAAAAGGCCACCTACGGAAGCGTCTTCGGCAAGTGCTGGGGGCGAGAATGGGGAACATGTAGAAGCTGAAGTGGAAAATAATAATAGAGAGGATTTAAGAAGGGAACTGGTAGGACTGTTGCGGAGACTGTAGGAACTCCTGCTGCACAGCCTGCAGCGGTGGCTGCGCCTGTGCCGATGGGGGGAAGAACGAGTGTAAATTTTGAGACTTTCAAGATGTTCATCCAAGTGAGTTTCACGGGGATAGTGACCCGATCAGAGCAGTGGCTTGGGTTCGAGAAATGGAAAGGGCTTTTGAGATAACGGGATGTGGAAAGCACCAAAAAGTGATTTTTGCAACCCACATGCTGAAGGGAGTGGCCGATTATTAGTGGTATGTGCAAAAACAGGTTGAGGAAGGGAAAAAGCCCGACTGACCCTATGTTACGTGGAAGCGCTTCAAACGGGTGTTTAATGAGAAATATTTTCCCATGACATAAAAAAATAAATTAAAGACAGATTTTCTGAATTTGAAACAAAAGAAAAAGATGGTGGAGTACATACGAGAATTTGATGAACTAGCACGTTTCACCACGCATCAGGTGATAACAGAAGAATGGAAAGTTAGAATGTTTGAGGAAGGGCTGAGACAACCCTTAAAAAGAACTGTTAAGAGTTTTTAGCTGCATGCCTTCACCGAGGTTGTGGAGAAAACTCTGCTAATAGAAGCAAAAAATAAAGAAGCCTGGAAGGAAAGAAAAGAGCAAGGTAGAAAAAGAAATAATAACCAGCAACGGTCAAGAGATAGCGGGAAGAAATTCAAAAAGAGGATGGAGGAGGGGAAGTTTGGGCAAGGTTCGGGTCAAGCGGCAAATAAAGAATGTAGGTGGTGTGGACTTAAGCATGAAGGCACAAATCATATTTAGGCAATCGGAGCATGTTTCAAGTGTGGTCAGCAAGGCCATAGGACAATGAATGCAAGTTAAATCAAAGGGTTTGCTTCTAGTGCCAGCAGCCAGGCCATAATGCGAAGGAGTGCCCGCAGCGGAAGATGATGGCTCTGGAAGGAAGGCCACGAACAATGGGCCGAGCCAATGCTATTAACCTGAAGGAAGCCTTAAAATCAGAGGACGTAGTGACAGGTACATTCCATGTTTGTTCGCATCAGGCTATGATACTATTTGATTCGGGTGCCACACACTCTTTTGTTTCTTTAGCATTTGCTAATAAGCTGGTTGTACCTGGGCAACCGTTGAATACAATATTAACGGTTAACATACTTAGCGGACACGCCCTTTATGCTACTAAGATATATAGGCAGTGCCCGATATAGGTCTCTGGGTATATACTATATACTAACCTTATACCACTTAAGTTGGGAGACTTCGACGTTATACTTGGGATGGACTGGTTAGCAGCGTATGACACTATCGTGGATTGACGACGTAAGAGGACACGATTAACGATTCCGGGGAAACCTAAAGTAGTTATACAAGGAGATCGATCAGTTCGACCTCCTTACTTAATGTCGGCAATAGAAGCACGTTGTTGTATTCGGAAAGGATGTCAGGGGTATCTGGCACACGTGTATGATACCCATGCCGGAGAACCGCAGTTGGACCAGATTCCAATAGTAAGTGAATTTCTGGATGTTTTTCCAACAGACCTTACAGGGTTACCACCGGACCGAGAGATTGAGTTTAGTATCAATTTGGTTCTTAGAACCGGTCCTATATCAGGAGCCCCTCGTAGGTTGGCGCCATCTGAAATGGTGGAGTTAAAGACCCAATTGGAGGAGTTATTGAATTTGGGTTTTATTTGTCCCAGCGTGTCTCCGTGGGGAGCCTCGGTGTTGTTTGTAAGAAAAAAAGATAGAACGATGAGGTTGTGTATTGACTATCGCGAGTTAAATAAAGTAACCATTTGGAATAAATATCCTTTACCTCAAATAGATGACCTTTTTTATCAATTAAAAGATGCGAATTATTTTTCAAAAATTGATCTTAGGTCTGGATACCATTAGTTGAAGATAAGGAGAGATGACATAGCAAAAACTGCTTTTCGAACCAAATAGGGACACTATGAGTTTCTAATAATGCCATTTGGGCTGACTAATGCCCTTGAGCCTTCATGGATTTGATGAATAGGACGTTTCGGAGATACGTAGACTGTTGTGTCATCGTGTTTATCGATGATATTTTAGTCTATTCTAAAAGTGAGGAAGAGCATGCCCAACACTTGAGGCAAATATTGCAGATTCTCCGAGAACGTAAATTGTACGCCAAACTCAAGAAATGTGAGTTCTGATTGGAGAAGGTACAGTTTCTGAGACATGTAGTGTCCGGTGAGGGCATACTTGTAGACCCTGGGAAAGTGGAGACGGTGTCGAGCTGGGAACGTCCGACTTCGGTGTTCCAAATTCGGAGCTTCCTAGGCTTAGTGGGATACTAGCGGAGATTTATTAAGGATTTTTCAAAAATAGCATCCCCATTGACGAATCTGACTAGAAAGAACATGAAGTTTACTTGGATGGAGAAGTGCGAAAATAGTTTTCAAGAACTAAAAACAAGGTTGGTGACAGCGCATGTTCTGGCGTTACCGTCAGGTTTGGGGGGATTCGTCATTTATTGTGATGCGTCTCGAGAGGGGTTAGGCTATGTACTTTGCAACATGGCAACGTAATTGCATATGCCTCCAGACAGTTGAGGAACCCTGAGAGAAATTACTCGACGCACGATCTAGAGTTGGCAGTAGTAGTGTTTGCTCTGAAAATATGGCAACATTATTTGTATGGGGTTGCATGTGAGATATACACTGATCATAAAAGTTTGAAGTATATCTTTACCCAGAAGGAACTGAATATGAGACAAAGGAGATGGCTGGAACTCCTTAAGGATAATGATTGTATTATTAAATATCACCAGGGAAAAGCTAACGTGATAGCGAACGCGCTAAGAAGAAAGCGAATGGGGAATCTAACTGTGATGATTGCCACTCAAAAGGCTATCATTGAAGATTTGGACAAACTCAAGATTGAAGTTTGAGTTCGGGCAAAGGGAAATGGTAACTTGTTTCAGATAGAGGTTAGACCGACACTTTACTATCAGATTAAGGAAGCCCAAAGTCGAGATGAAAGGTTAGTGAAAATCCGGCAAGGTTTCGAAAGAAACAAGAAAAAGAAGTTCGATTGTGATCAAGATGGCGTTTGAAAGTATGAGGGTCGGGTGTATGTGCCATTTGTTGGTGAGTTGAGGACGGAGATTATGACAGACGCGTATAACTCTAAATATTCGATCCATCCATGAGAAACAAAGATGTACCGTGATTTACGACAAAATTTTTGGTGGCCTGGGATGAAGAGAGATATATCAGGGTCTGTATCTCGGTGTTTAACCTGTCAATAGGTGAAAGTAGTCATAAAAAGATGGTCGGGCCATTACAACCACTTCCTGTACCTGAGTGGAAGTGGGAACACATTGCGATGGATTTCGTGTCAGGGTTGCCACGCACAACCGGTAGGAATACGTCTATTTGCGTTGTAGTGGACAGGTTGACCAAGATAGCTCGGTTTATTCTTATCTGAGAAGGGTATTCTATAGAAAGGCTAGCTTGAATCTACATCAAGGAGGTAGTTAGCCGTTACGGGATGCCGGTAACCATTGTGTCAGACAGGGACGCGAGATTCACCTTAAGATTTTGGAAGAGTTTCCAAGAACAGATGGGAACGAAGTTGACCATGAGTACTGCCTTTCATCCTCAGACAGATGGCCAATCCGAACGTACCATACAGGTACCGGAAGAAATGTTGAGAGCGTGCATTATTGACCTTAGTGGAGCCTGGGATGAACAATTGCCCCTGATTGAGTTCTCGTATAACAACAGTTATCAGGAAAGTATTGAAATGGCTCTCTATGAAGCACTATACGGCCGAAGATGTCGTACGCCAATATGTTGGGATGTGGTGAGAGAAAGGATATTGTCCCGCACAGAACTGTGTAAAGAAATGGAAGATAAGGTAAAGGTGATCCGAGGAAGGATACGCACTGCACATGATCGGCAGAAAAGTTATGCAGATAAGAGGCGTAGGATGCTCGAATTTGAAGTAGGGGACTTGGTGTTTTTGAAAGTATCGCCATGGAAAGGCATTATGCGATTTGGGAAGCAAGGGAAGTTGAGTCTGAGATATATCGGACCATTCAAGGTGTTGGCGAGAATTGAGATGGTGGCATACAAGTTTGAGCTACCACCAGAATTAAACCAGCTACACAACGTGTTTCATGTTTTGACGCTCAGGAAATACGTTCCTGATTCAACACATGTGATCCAGGGAACCAGTAGCGATTCGGGAAAATCTATCCTATCAAGAGGTACCCGTGGAAGTGGTCGATAGGAAAGAACAGGTGTTACGTTCTAAAGTAATACTGGTGGTTAAAGTCATTTGGAGAAACTCACACGCTAGAGGAGGCCACCTGGGAACCTGAAGCGCTGATACAGCAGTGTTATCCGTATCTCTTTGCTGAACGAGGTTTGTCTTAATTTCGAGTACGAAATTCATTTAAGGGGATAGGGTGTGATACCCCGAACGTATTGAAAAATTATTTAACGCTAAGTTGATTAATTAATGGGAATTATTTTATTGAGTAGCGTTATATTGTTGTTAATTAAGAGAAGTGGGAAGAGGTGTCAGCGTAGCTTTGGGGTCAAAGTGATATTTTCCTAATCTAGAGGGGCAAAAAGTTAATTACATAAAGTTTAGGGGACATTTTATAAATCTAAAAACCATTGGGGGTCAATTCATAAATTCTGAAAAGCATGCCCAGATGCCAAGTGTTCAAGGAAATTTTTGTTACCGGTTGCCAGGTCATGTTAGGGTGGTGACTAAGTTAATATAAATATTTAATAATGAAGGGATAGAAATTTTGGGTGAACAAAGAAGGGGAGAAACAAATAAAACAAAGAAGAGCACCGCAGAAACAGAGAAGAAGAAATAGAAACAGTGAGCCAGAGAGAGAGAACAGAGCTCAGGCAAATAGAGAAGGGATGAAATTGTGAGAATTGCAAAGGGTAATCTCTATGCCTATTTCACTATGTGTGTTTTTTGAATGCTCGGTGTGGGTGCATGAAGTTAAACTATGCAGTATGTGTAGCTATTGTGTGGGCGTGAGTGAAGAAGGGAGAGGGGGAACAGCAATGGGGCTGTGCAGTGTATATATAGGTGGGTGTATATTAATTCAGGTTGTATGAGTAGTTTAGTGTTTAATCATAGGGATTATGTGTGTGTTGGACTGTGCGTTCAGTGTGTCTTTCTTTGCGTTGGGTGACTGCGTGTGTATTCTTTGTGCGCAGGGTGTAGGAGGGATGGTGATGAAGTTTGGACGGGTTGGTGGGTCATACGGGATGAGGATGTGATTGCGGGTCAATGCGTGTAAGTTGATGTGTGTTATGTGTGTGTGTCTTGCAGCCGTGTGCGTGTGTTTTGCAGCATATGTGCGCATTGGAGCTTGGGTGGTGTGTGTAATTGTGCGTATGTCCCCCGTGTTCTACAGCGGTCGGTTACTCTGACCCAACAGCCAGGTCTTTAACCTAGCCGAGCACCACACTAGTGCTGATATCCTTCATTTAGGGATTTTAATCCCATTCTTCGCTTCTTGTTATTCTAGAATTCTCAATAAAGGCATTCCCCGAAGTTCGGAGTTTACGTGATAAAATTACTTAAATACCACCTGTGTAGTGGCAAATTACCAAAATGTCCCTGAGAGTTCCCGACACCAAAAAAAAATCCCAAAAACACTTAAAATGTTATTTTTATCCTCTCAAAGTCATTCTCAAGATAAAAAAATATTTTAGAAAATTTTTGCCCAAAAATCCCGAACCGGTGTCCGGACCGAGCACTTAAAAGCATGTTCGGCCAAAAATAGCAAATTTCTGAATGACCTAAACTCTGGGGAAAAGAAACTTCTTAACATTCTAGGGTTTGTATAAAAGTTCTGCATGAAACCGCTCTAGTTTGATATTTTAAATTACACTGTAAAGTTTTAAAGTTCCCTATATCGGTTGGCCCATTTCTAGTCTTCGAAAAAATCTAATATTTTTTCCCAATGAAGATGTCCTAAAAATACTTAGGGTCTCCTTTTTTCACTTTAGCTAAATCTGGCCCTAGCTATTTATTAAAATTTATTGAAAAACTGCTTAATTAAGTTTTCACCTTTAACGACCATTACATTTACTGTTCATGGTCAACACACACACTAATTCATGTTTTTCACACACCTCTCTTCTTCAACCTCACGTTCAAACCCATGAAGCCATGAACACCCCTCCTTTCACCTACGGCTACACCCCTTTCCCATTTCTCTACCTAAATCCATATCAAACATCACCAATACATTACAACACCTAAATTTCATAACCTAGCCCATCTAAAACACACAAAATCACATACTTACACACACCCGAACTGCACACACTTAAGAACACTCACCTGCTTTCGGCAACACCACCTAGCACCCCTACAGCCCCAATTCTCTCATTAGCCCATACCAACACAGAATAATTTTGTATCATGAAGGTTAGTGGCTAACGAGTAAAGTCTTATTTGATTAGGTGACCCTGCTCACGGCACTTTGAAGTTATTAGGCTCGTCGGTTTAAAGCCAGACATGTAAGGAGAGTATGGTTCTCTGTGTGCTACAAATTTGCTCCTCGTGGCATACCCCTCATTGATAGTGTGAAGTACGATGAACGTTTTCTGGTGTATATAAGGTATCGATGGTTGTTGTGCCGGTACCTTTCGTGCTTTGAAATGTCGTTGTGGTTTTTGACTAGCTTGTTCCCTAGTCTACTCTTTGTGCATTACAGATAATTTCAAGCTACTTTGTTGAACCCCGGTCGCATGCATGACCGGAATTTCTTGTTAAGGGGTTTGTTGATCGAGGACATAAGGTGGACCTTGTTCCCTTAGTCCGTCCAGTTGTTGTAATGTGTGCTTTGGTGATAGCGTGGTTCGGGGATGAACACTCTTTGTGAGTTCCCTTCTTGTGCTTGCTCTCTCTTTTATTTGTCTGAGACTGAGATGAACATTCCGGAGCACGGGATATTATGTGAAAGGAAGGCTAGTAAAACGTAATCACGGGAAAACTGGATGTAAGGCGCGCGGTACGAGTCAATCGTGTCAGTTAAATCCAGTCAGTTCGGTCGGTGTCTGCATTGCATTTTACTATGACATTGTGATTTTAATGGCTTGTATTTTATTGATGTTTAATTTGACGATTTGGTGTTCACATGCATGGTAGTCAGTCAGTACATTTCATTAAATGTGGCGATAATGTTGTTCTGTTGGGCCTTAAAACCGCTCAGTCTGGCTAAAAGAAAAAGAAATATGGTGCTTGATTCATTGAATTGTTGTTTTTCATCCTTTGGAATTCTTGATTCTTGATGTAGTTGATGTTGATTATTATTTCTCCCAAGGCTATCACTTCGTTGTCTGCGTTGCTCCTCGTATTATCTTTTCTGAGTAATTTGCGCTCATTCCTTACCTATAATGTTTCAGGCAGTAAGGGCAAAGTAGGGGAAACTTCGAAGAAAGGGAAAGAGAAAGCACTTGATCGGTGAATAGGAAAGTAAGACAACGATATGTGTATTTTGGGAACTAGATATTTTGTGTAAATACTTCCGCTGTGCTCATGTTGAGCTTTACGATGAAAATTTTTGTAAGGATGGCTTTTTGTGAAACCTTGTGTATATTCAAGGAGGTTTCTAGAATTGCTCTGTATCGACAGGGTTTATAATGCAATCATGACTGACAACCCAGCTTTGGTGACGTCATTAGGGTTGGGGGTGTCACAATAGAGAGGTGGATGAAAATAATGAAAAGGGATTGAAGTTGAATGTTTAGGATTTGGTCGATGCCCTCACTTCTGAATTTTGCCAAAATTAAATGTGAAGGAATGAGTAGTGCAGATGAGCTGAAAAGGAGGAATGACCTTTCAACAACACTTTATGTGGCCAAAAATGCTCACCCTTAAAAACCAAAGCATTGTGACCAAGCCAAATATGCAAAAGTAATACCACTATCCCAAGAAATTCCTTCATAATTTGAGTATTAGAGAAAAGTGGCTTGTTGAACCAATGAACTAACCAAGATTGAACAAATAAATAATTCAACCCCAATTGAATGGATACATGAGTAGTCTCCAAAAGTTCTTGAACCAATCCACATTCCAGGAATAGATGGAAATGAGTTTCAGCACAAAGAGAGCAAAAGGGTCAAGCATCTAAAATAGGGCAATGTCTCTTAAGTAGCTCGGACATGAGAGGCAATCGTTCATGCAGTTATTGCCAAAGAAAATACTTAAATTTTTCAAGGATGCGAAGTTTCCAGAGTTTCTTCTAAACTCCAAAAAAGAGCTCAGGCATAGGGAGCTTCATGCATTGAATTACAAGTGTCTGGAAGGTTTTCTTAAGAGAGAATAAGCCAGCATGCTGAAAAGGCCAGAATTGAACATCCTGAAAAGAACCTGAACGAAGATCCAAGTTGAGGATTTGAGAGACGATTTCAGAAGGAAAGATACTAAGCAAGACGCTGATATCCCAAGTTCGAGAGTTTCGAAGGAATAGATGAAAGAGTTTCAAGTGCAAAGTTTCAGGACAACAAAATACATGTAATTGACCCGGAGGTGCATTTGGCAACTACCTGTCCATCCAAACTAAGATAGATCGATCATACAAGATATGCCACTGAATACCCTGTTTTAAAGTTCTTTGACCTACCAGCAGACTACGCCAAATCCAAGACCCAACCCCTGTTTGTCTAATATCAAAGAACTCTTTGGAAGAGAAGTAACGACCTTTTAGGACACGGGAGAAAAGAGAACTTGGTTGGATCCAAATCTTCCAGGCTTGTTTAATTAACAAAGCTTGATTGAATAAACAAAATTTTTCAAAACCATGATTGCTAAGAATTTTATGTAAACAAATTATCAACCAAGCAACCCAATGAATGGACTTTCGAATGGCCTCTCCAGACCACCGAAAAACGAGCTAGAATTTGATCCAACTGAGAACAGATATGAACAGAAAATCTAGATACAAACATATAGGGAACCAGCAAGGAGGAGAGGACAGACCGAATTACAGTAGCACGTTTTGACTAGAAACAAACGCATTCTGATAAGGAGAGACAAGGT
Source organism: Escallonia herrerae (assembly GCA_033070095.1). Lineage (NCBI taxonomy): Eukaryota > Viridiplantae > Streptophyta > Magnoliopsida > Escalloniales > Escalloniaceae > Escallonia > Escallonia herrerae. Next base: position 21,616 of record JAVXUP010001454.1, on the reverse strand, counting down.
TTTTTTATAACAGGGCTCAAACAATTATTTGGGACATTAGAAATGATTTTATATATCATATTGCATAAAGTGATCAGGCGAAAATCAAAAGCCCCTCGTGGAGCAGGAATTTTAGATCAAGGGTGAGAAAAGAACAATTGGTCTCTCTAAGCATAGAGATGTCAAATGGGCCCGCGGGCTGGCCCGGCCCAGCCTAGCCCGTTTTTGGCTCGGGCTGGCCCGGCCCGTTTTTGGGCCCGAGCTGGCCCTAACCCTTAGGGCTTGGGCTAGGGCTAGGTCGAATTCTTTGAGAAACGGGCCCGGGCCCAGCCCGGCCCTAAAACGGCCCTTTTTTGGCCCGGCCCTAAAATGGCCCCCCCCCCCCCTAATTTTTTTTCTTTTCTATTTTTTTTTGAAGTCTATTTTATTACATTATTATTTTTTTAATATTTTGGATCTTTTTAGTTAAATTAATAATTTTTGAGGTGTTATTGAATTCATATGATCAGTATTTTCTTTAACATACGCAGAGAAGTATGGGTGTGTGGTGACTATTACATGTTTTTGATGATTTCTGAGTGGGCTTTCATTTATTGTATTTTACAAAATTTGCTTTGTGTTTCTACATCACAAGTTAAGAGAATAATTATAAAAACAATTATCATGTATTCTAAACATAAATAAAAATTATGTATTCTTTTTGTTTCAAACTAAAAGAGGTGAATTGAATTCTAAATTTAATTTCATGAAATGAGTGACGCGTTAAAGAGCCTTGAAGAATAATCTCATGTTTCTTTAAATGACCAAAGAATTTGAATGTAACAAGAAAATATGTTATTTTATCTTCATCGATCTCGTTATTATTTTTGTTTGATCTACTCTATTTTTCTTTGACATTTACAGGTTTTACACCATATTACGAAAGAGATTGAATTTTGCACTTAAAATCAGTATGTATGGGCTAGAACAACTAGTTTTTGTACTTAATCCGTGGTTAATGGTCAATCAACATCAATTTGCCTTTTCGAAAGGGGATTAATTCGTGAAAAAGTGATTGTATACTCAGTGGTCCGTTTACAAAAACTTTGCCCTTTGTTGAAGAAGAAGTCTAATAAAAAGTTGGGAAGAAAGAAAAAAAAAATTGGATTGGGCCCGGGCCCGGCCCAAGCCCGGCCCTAAATATTGGGCCTAGGGCCTGGGCTTGGACTGGGCCCATATATCCCAGGTTTTAGGCCCGGCCCGGCCCGTTTTTCATTTGTGAGGCCCGGCCCTGGCCCGATTTCATTGGAGGCCCGCTGGGCCTGGGCCGGGCCGGCCCAAGCCCAGCCCATTGACAACTAGACTAAGCATTTTGCCCGAGATCAAGAATGAAAGAACAGCTTTAGTTACTAACGGACCCGACAGGTTCCAGCATCGTTTAAACAAGATCACAGGAATACCATCAAGTCCCAGAGCTTTTATAGCAATCCAACTGAGAAACCACAAGCTTAATCTCATCTGGGGTGAAAGGTTGAAGTAAAAGGTTTAGATGGTTAATAGAAAGGGTGGCAAGAGGTTAAAAAGACAAATAAGAGAGTAAAGCAACCAGATCAGGAATAGGATTAGGGAAACGATAGAACTGCTTACAGAAAAAAGAAAACAAGATAGTGAAGTGTATCCTTGAATTCCTAAACTAGCAATCTTGATCAGTAATGAGATATGAATTTGGTTGCGACGATCGCGAATGGTAGTTGACGTATGAAACAGTTTAGTACTGCAATCACCACCCTCTGACCACAATATTTTGGAACCCTGAGCCCAGAAAACATGTTCACATTCTAACAAAAAATCTAACCAGCAACGGTTATGAAAGTCCTTCAGCCTGCTTATCTAAGAGATAGCAACCAAGGATTGTGAAAGTAAAAGAAAAGCCTTGACATACCTTATTTGAGCGAACAGATTTCCAAAACCTCTAAGGCTCCAAGCATGCACAGGAGTAAGAATAGTGTTCAAACAGTGCATGAGGTGAAACAAAGGAGAACCTAGGGAAGGGCTAAGACAAATGTTATGGATAAGCGGGAACAGGATGGATCCGAAAGCCACATAGCCTCAAAATGATGCGGACAGGAAAAAAAAGCAAATGGAAGGCGAAGTATCACAGAGAAGAGAAACATGTTCCGAATACTGAATGGCCAAATTTCACAGTAGAATATAAGACAGTCCAGGACGGGATGACCATCACTCGATCCAATTTTTCTTAAACGAAACCTTTTCTCAAGCAAACCTTGCACCCAAGTGAAAATAGGTCCAACCCAACTGATATTCGAGAGACTAAAAAAGTTCTAAGAAATCATGAAAGGTTTGCATTCCAGGGATAACATGAGAGTGAACTCCTGTTTTTTCCTCAGCCACCAACACTTAGTTAAAATCTCTGCACAAACATAAAGGGCCAATGCAACCTTCTAAATTGGAAGCAATTAAACTCCAAGTATGACAATGTAACTGGACTTGAGGATGCCCATAAACAAACCTATAAAACACCGTCAAGCCTCCAGCATCAGGACACTAAGTAAGGATAAAGTTTGATGGACACTGAGAATGGATAGACGGACAGGCAGACGCCAACCAAGCCATAACCTTCCACTAAGACCAACATGGTCCAACCCAACAAAACCATCTTTACCAAAAAAGCACGCCACTTTACAGAAAGACATCTTAGTTTACATAAAAAAAAAACACAAAATCTGGATTATGTACACGGATTAAAGAAAAAGCTACATGAACTGTAGCGGACTGACCCATTCCTCCACAATTCCAGCTGAGTAGCTTTATTGGGAAATCGTGATTGGTTAGGCCCAATCACCAAAGCCCCCGAACGAAAAACAGAAGAATATAACTGTACAAGAAATCTAACTCCAAAATTAGACCCCGAAAAAGCAAATATAATAAGTAATGGCACTACCAACCTTTTCAGATAAGAGAGAAATACTCTCATTAGTAGCCTAGAGTGTACCTAAAGAACTAGGGGAAGGACTGTCTGAGAACATTTTGAGCTTCTTTAGAGATATAATGGATGCAACAGTAGTAACTTGACCCTGGTAGTTACGCTTCCGAGAGCCAGAGGATGATGAAGAGATAGAATCATCAACTGAGTGTTGATCTTCACACGTTCAGTCACCAAAATATCTGAAGAAGAAGCCATATATTTAGGTTTTTCCCTTTTCGATTCAACAGCTTCACAGAGAGAGGAGATGTCACGAGGACGTTTACTAGAGTTAGAGGAGGCGGAAGAAGACGATGCCCCCTCTAAGGGCAAAGCCAAAATTGGATGGAGAGCTAAAGGACACAAGTGAGCTCCTAAGCTCAAGATAGCAATACCGTGAAATTCCTCCACAGTCGTTTTGAGCCCATTGTTGGCCTAAAGTCTGAGCAGCCCCACCCACAGAGTCCACATCATTCCCCACAGAGACATGAGCCAAATTAATAGCCATTTGGAAAGTCAACCGATGAAATGAAGGCAGAAGCGGTGGATGGACACTTGTCCTTACCCAAATTTACCCTGGGCGTCTCAGACACAATGCTACGGTCAACCTCGGGCTCTGAGCAAGCCCTTGCCGACGATAAATTTTTCCGGCACCTAATTGGCTGGAGAATTCGAATTAGCAAATAAAGAAAAATAGGTGGAACCAGAGGACACCGAAGAGCCACCCACCACAGGATTAGTAGCCGGAGAAGGAGAACCGTAAACCTAAGGGCACCAACAGTGTTAACTTCACCAGAAACTTCATCAAAAGAAAGATTATCCAAATCCATTTCATTTAAAACCTCTCAATCATTCACAATATGGATGCGACTCGTGCGATTCCGGTTGGTATTCGCATAAGCATGAAGGCTACGCGTAAACATAGACGATATGCCTGAAAATAAACTCGGGCATTAATAAGAGGGGGGTATTTGACCAAAACAGAGTCTAAAAGTTGCGGGCTTGAACGAGAGTGAGAGAGCAAGTGGAATCCACATGGCCAATGACTCCACATCGGAACAAACACGAAAAATCTTCTGATACGAAGCCTAGATCCGACTATAGTGCCCCTCGACAGTAGGCACATAAACGCCAGTATTAATGGATCAGAAATGGAAATGCAAAATTCAACCTGAAAATAATCGCGCAGTTGATGGCGATAGTCCGATCAGTCCACTGCTAACACTTCCCCAAAACAAGCTCCCATCTGAGCATAAAATTTCATTATTCACAAACTTGAGAAGAACAAGAAGACTTGTAATTCAGCTGATTCTTAATATTCTGTTATGATGTTTATCCATGAACTACACAGATAACCGCTAGCTTAAATCCTCGTGGGTGCCACAACTTTGCAACCTCGTGGTCCTGGATAAATATTTTATTATTTTGGTTTTTATTTGGTTCTTTTTTTATAAAAATTGTACACGAGCGCGCATATATATATATATATATATATATATATATATATATATATATATATATATATATGTGTGTGTAACGTCCCAACTTAAGGTTACCTTAACCCGACTAGAGTATTACGACACAACTGGCAATCACATCATTATCTAGACCTGACAATTTTATATCCGTATCCACGGATCGACCCGTACCCTGTCAAAAAACCCGGGTACGGGTACATATATGTACTACCCGTTGAAAATAGACCCGTACCCGAATCGAACCGTAATTTTTGGATCGGCCTGGGTCGGGTAGCGGGTTACCCGATTTACCCGTTTTTTAAAGTATACAAAAAGGACTATTGGTGCCCTAACCCTTCATTTTCATCTTTTCTCCTTACTTCTTCTCAGACCCTCTTCTCACTTCTTTGCCGCCGCCCCTCTCACTAAAGATCTACGCCGCCCTTCACTCTGTCTTCCCCCTCACTTTCACGTCACGGATCTACCGCAACTCCACCGTCGTCAATCCGTCACCGCAGCCATTGTTGTCAATCTGTCACCGCAGCCAATGCCGTCCAAGTAGCAGACTGATCGCAGAGGTGCCAAATCGTCGCTCTATCCTCCGTCGTGGTTTGCCACTCTGTCGTCGCTCTGTGGCCGATCAGATCTACCATTTATCGTCGCCGACCGTCACTTCATCGCAGACTATAAATCTACTGTTGACCGTCGCCGACCAATCTTGAACTTTTCTTAGTTTTATTTTGTTTATTCCAGATGCCTAATCTTGTTGTGTAGACTTGTAATTCTTGTGTAATGGATCTCCTACTGTTGACGGTAGATATGATGGTCTTGAAACTTTTTTTGTTTTATTTTGTTTAGTAAGGAAGATTATTCTTGATTTTCAGTCTTTTATTTTGTACATCTTGTGTGATTGTTGTGTAATGAAGAGTATTTAAGTTGTGTTTGTGTAATAAAAGAAAGTAGAAAAGGAGAAAAAAAAAAGGAAAGGAATATTTATTAAAAATGTAAAAATTAATTGATTTACTCGCGGGTAATACCCTACCTACAAGGGTAGGGTACTGATCATGAAAAACCTTACCAAGAAAAGCCGGGTAAAAGTTACCCGATCCGTTTTTACCCGAGCCTGATCAGATTTTACCTGTATCCGGCGGATTTACCCGTTTGCCAGGTCTATCATTATCATAATGCAACTCACTTGGTAATCAAACCATATCATACAAACTTAAAGAGTTTACTTTTACAAAACACACCTAGCAAGCTCTCTGCCAAATCTCAGAGTTGACATACTGTTTTAGATCAAGTACAACTTAATTCATAAATGTTCAAATGTCCCTTGCCCGTCTTCTCACCGTGCCTCACACCTTTTTCTTGCCTTTCGAGGCACGGGCTCCTTGATCTAAATGTTATGGGTAAAAACCCATCAGCTCACTCGCTCAATAAGATAAGCAAGGACATTTAATGTAACTTTCAACTCAAGAATAATTATAATGCATGCTATTTCAATTCAATCACGTTAAGTAGTTCTATATGTGCATGTTACACATATCAAATGTTCACACTTAGTTGAGCATTACAAGAGTAAACCATTATCAAATTCAGTCACATCAATAGAGCACCCTTATGTCACCAAATCAGGGATATAAATTCACAACTCAAGAATATTTTAAATATGAATAGATTCACTAATGAACAATTCTCTAATAAGTATTCAAAAGTTTGACAAAGAATTCATACTAAAAGAATTACGCTAACATGGCATATATCCATATTGATGTCTTAAAAGCCCATCAAAATGCTTTAACTATCTTACCTTAAAGAAGAGATAGAAAGAATCAAATTTTCAGATTTGAAACACCTTCAAAATACTCCTCAAAACATGTTCAAAAAACTTTTTGAAACTCACAGAAACTTTTCAAATCAACTGCTTAAGGTTTCCTTTAAAAAACAAACCTTAATTCTATATTTTGTAAAATTTTTGGTTGATTTTCTCGTAATTTTCTCTCAAAAACGAGGTAAGAGAATTTAAGCATTCAATTAGGTCTTTTAACTCAAATTAGAAGCAAGTAGTAGGTGTGAAATAGAGATGAAGAGGTGGAGAAGTCAAGCACGACGAGGCTCTAAGCACAAGGTGGCAAGACAGGGTTGTGCCACCTAGCAAGCACTACAAGGATTGAAGCACGACATGTCGCAACAGTATGTTGACATGTCACAAGTACGAGGTGGCATAATTCTATGCAAAAAAAAACAATAACAACAACAACACAAACAATTCGCAGATAGTTCGGTTAACAACCGGTTAGTCCCAACTAGAGTTTTTACCTTTTCTTTTTATTTCTAACTCTTCTAAAAATATTTTTGGTCATTCCAAGTGAGCATTGAATGTTTTTAAACATCCAATACTTTTTTTTTTCATTTCTAGCACTTCATTCATCTTCTTAGATAATTTACTCAATTCAAGGTGTTTAACATTTAAATATACATTCAAATATGTTATCATGCATAGTTCATCATAACCATTTTCAAATAGAGTGATGCATCTAATCGTACTTAAATATGTAATCAAAACATATGAAATATTGGGTTCTCACATAATATGTGATCCCGATTTTTTTCTTTGGTGAACTACAGCACTGATAATGTTGCAATGTTGTGTGTATGTTATTTATCAAAAAAAAATGTTGTGTACGTATTTTAGATAACTATTAATGGTTGATTCATCACTTGCATTTCATGCAGAATTCTCAACAGAACTGCGTGGTAATAGATTATGTTTTTTGTGGATGGAACAAAGACGAGATACGATTGGTGAGAGTTATTAAGGCTGATCTAACATTTCGAAGGTGAAGGACAAGAATATAAACTCCAAGGAAGATTTGTTCAAAATTCTTGACTTGGTTTTTGGATTATAGTAGGCAGCAATACTTGTATAACATGAAGATGGTCTTGTAGTCGATAAGATTGGATAGAAATTTGTCAATCAAGAAACAGTCAATTGTATTTCTATTAAGGCAAGTTTTATGATTAAATTCTTTTTTTTTCTCATCCTGAAATAATAGTAGGAACGGTAAATTGCTGTTCAAATCTATACTATATGTATTTGGATTTTATTGATGTCTTCTTCGCCTTCCGAATCTCTAATCTTAAAAAAAAAATTAAAATTTAAAATTCAACTAAATAGGTGTTAAACCATCATTGATCAGAAAATAACTTCCAACTCTCTTACCCCTCGCCTCTAACCCCATGACCTCACTTCCTTCCCCTACTTTTTAACTATTAACCACATTAGTTCTCGTGCATAGCACAAGATTAATAGCTATTTGTAATATACTCCATTTCAACCAAAAGGAATGCTGGATTGTTAGATAAAACTAAACTTTAAGTGCTAAAAAAGTTAAGCATTGAATTTGTAATAATTGCAAACTTTAAGCGACTAAATTTTTACTGAAAAATAAGTTAACCTGTTTGGTAAACTAAAAACAAATGTTTGAAAAAAATTTATTTACAATTTTTTTTGGGGGGGGGGGGGGGGCTAAAATCGTGTTGATGGTAATAGCGGTGACAGTACCGATGGAGTAATAGTGGTGGTGGTGAAAAGGTGTTAATGGTAAGAGTAATAATGTGTGAAAACGTGGTGTTGGTAATTGTGATGATAGCGATAGGAGGCGACATGACGGTATGACAGTGGCTGCAGTATGGTGGATCTTTAGATAATTTTGGCAAAAATAGACATTGTGACAATAATGACGGTGTGGTGGAGGTGGCGGTGTTCTTGTGGTGGTGGTGGTGGTGGTGGTGATAATGGCTAGGTCGTGCTAATTGTAATGGTGGTAGCAAAAGGAAATAATAGTTATGGTGATGGTTGTATTGTGCTAGAGGCGATATTACCAGTAAATTAATTGGGGCGATATCGTAGTGGTTATTATTTTGGGGAATATAGGGAATGACCCTCTCTACTTTACATGTTGTGTGTTTTGCCCCCCCCCCCCCCCCCTCCACTTCAAAATTAAGCACTAAACCCCCCCCCCCCATAGTTTAAGAAAATGGGCACAATTGACGGAAATCATCCAAGTTAGCCGCGTTTTTTGGAGGGAAAGCATTGGCGCCCTAAATACTCTCTTTATAACACAAAACTTCATCCCTTACCCTAATTTCTTCCACTACCAAACCTTCCAGCAGCCTCCTTTCTTCCTCTACCAACATCCCAACTACATTTTGGTTCTCTACCCACATCTCGATGCCATAATGGATAACATTGTCATGCAAGAGCGAGGAATCAACATACGGCTCTGCTATTGTGGTGTTGTAGCTCCGGTGAAAACCTCATTCACTGTTCAAAACTTTGGAAGAAGGTTTTTTGGGTGTGCTATGTATGGGGTATGTAGTATAATTATGATTTCTCTAATTTTTAAAAATATAATTGATTTTCCTAATTTTTCAATTTTTTTATATTCTAGATTTAGGGAAATTGTGGATATTTTGATTGGATTAATCCTCCAATGTTCAGAAAAAGGAGTGAAGTTCTTAGCAATATGTTAGCCAACATCAAACAGCTTGAAGAGGAATTGGTTACATCCCATAAAAGGGAAAGGCTTTACAAGAAAGCCTTATTTGGAACTGTTGTTATCCTAATATTTTTACTCTTTGCTAAGAAGATCTAGTTGAAAATTTTGTAAAATTTTGCAACACTGTTATTTTCTGTCTTTAATTGTATTGCTAATGTGTTGTGTAACGCAAATCTAACCGCTGTAATGCAAATGTGTAATGAAAATCTATCCTATGTAATGCAAATGTGTTGTGTAATGCAAATCTATCCCCTATAAGTGTGTAGAGAGTTGTTTGTAAACCTATTTTAAGTGCTAATTCACATAAAAAAAAAACCTGTGAAAAATTAACTACTAATACCAACCAAATGCACCCTGAAAGCACCTGTTTGAAACATCACCATAAAAACCACCAACCAAATGCAATTTCCAACAAGTACATCCATACCAAAGTCATCAGAAATCTATACAAACTGAAACCAATAAAACAACCCTAGAGGGGGTGAATAGGGTTTTTGAAAATTAATGGGGAATTTAAACTAAGCACAATCATAAATCTCAATCAAACCAAGTAATACTTCAATGAAGATGCTAACTAAACAATCTCAAACAATTAAAGAGCAATAAGTAAAGAGATTGAGTTAGAGATACTTGACAAGGAGATTTAAATGGTTCGGCTTGAACTACCCTCAAGCCTACATCCACCTCTTCAAGGAAGTCCCTTGCAAGAGCACTAGAATCCACTAGCAACAATCTTCTTCCGGGTCAAGATCAAAACCCTTACAACACTTGGTGATATCCCCACACCAAGCACAAGCCTTGAATCCACAAAGCTCACCCAAGACTTGACAAACCCAAGCCTTGATCACAATCCTTTTACAAAGATCAATTGTGTACAAAGAAACCTTCTTGAAAGGAAATGAGTACAAATGAAGCTCTAGTACAATAGAGAGATGAGAGAATTGATGACTTGAAGAATGCTCACTCTCAATCAAAGAATTGCTCACAAAGATGCTCTCTTTAATGATGTAAAATCATGAAGATGAAGAGAGAAAAGTTTAATCTATGAGCCTTGATGTTTCTCTAATGAATGGAGGCTTAGAATGTGGTTTCCATGGTGTATGATGAAGCCCCAAATCATTTATATAGAGAGCAAATGAAATATAGCCGTTAGAGGCAAAATATGGGCAAAACTGCCATTGCAGTCGACTGTATTCCCAATGCAGTCGACTGTAATCCCTCTAAAATAGCCGTTGGAGTTTTGTCCTCGAAAATAGCCGTTGGAACTGAATTTTGACCAATGCAGTCGACTGCATTGGAATGCAGTCGACTGGATTCAAATACAGTCGACTGTATTACCCTACTGCCTATCAGCTGCCTCACGGAACCCCCTTTCCTATTTTGGGCATAACTTTCTCTAGAAAAATCGGATTGAGGTGCCGTTTTTTGCGTTGGAAAGCTAATGAAAAGTTTTATCAAGATATGAAAAGATTGGCACCAAAATAGTTTTTGAGAAAATCTGAGTGAGCTCCAAAGTTCACTCATTTTTAAGAACCACACTTGTGTGAAAGGTTATGAACTCACATGCAATGCACAAGGTGTCCTAAGGTCTTTTTAGGTCATAGTCATCAATCCAACCATCAAACCAAGACTAGTTACATAATAGTAAAGACCAATCATAATCATAGTAACTTAGCCTTTGCATTCTTTCTTGCTCTTTGACATAGGACTTGATGAAGCTTCCATAGTATGTCCACTATAACTTTAAGCTTCTTTGGCTTCAATCCATCTATCCAACTTCTCAAATGTGTCTTCATGAGTGTCATGTATATATCTACTAAGAATCCACTCAAAGCACACATTAGAACATAATCAATGTGTAGTTATCATCAAAACAAGATGTAAGCCTAGGTTATCCAACCATAGGGCTAACAATCTCCCCCTTTTTGATGATGACAAACATTGATTCTATATAAGGTAAGATGTATCATATGATAGTCAATTAAGCATAACAATCTCACTTAGAACATTCAATAATCTCTAGTATACTCAAGACATGTCAATCTATCTCATTTAGCGATTAAGCTTGTAGCTAGCTTCCCTAGCTAAAACAAGATATGCTCTTCCTCTAATGTTCTCTCAAGACACACAATCACATAGCATATAGAATCAAGATTATTTCTCCCCCTTTGTCATCAACAAAGAGACAAGGGTATGCATGTGTGAAGAGATAACTATAAGCAAGATAATAGCGTGAAGTGCATATAACTCATGAACTTATAGGATGACATCAAGAGTTCTTTCATGATCGAAAGAAAGATATTCAATTTAGCTCAATAATCTTGTTTACTTTATGCATATTTCAAGAGTAACAAGATATTATATGATTCAAGCATGTAAGCTCCCCCTATCAAGTTATCTTATGCATATTCCATCATAATGTATGCTCCCCCTCAATTAATGCGTGCCAACAATATCCAACGAACACAACTAAATGTCTAACCAAGTCATGCTCCCTTTTTGGCATTACCAAACGGGGTGTGTGTAGGAATAGCATTGTGAAGCATTAAGATGACATAATCTCAACATGAAATTTTCACAATGCGAATAATGGTCATCAACAATCAATATTTTCAATATAAGTGCAAGAGGACCATTCATCAGCAAGGTTCACATTAATTCTCAACAAGCAAGCTATTTATATCATGAGAAATAAGTATGACAATTTAAGCATGCTTGATGACATATAAGTTTAGTGTATTGCACAATGTTGAATAGAGCCAAGTTTTACCCTCTTGATGAATTACCAAGGAATTGAGCTCATGAGTGATCATTCTTGAATCCATTTTCTTGACAAGCTTTGAGGCTCTCCTCATTTTAAGTAGCATATCCAATCTTGGAATGCTTACTCCCCCTTAAGATTTAACTTGTTGCTCCTCCTTCTCAAAATTTTCTTGGAGCCTTCTCCTTGTTGCTATTTGCCTTTGATTTGAATAACCTACAATCACAATTTAGGTCTAACTTTTGGTACCCACATTTTCTTGGGTCCATGGGTGTTAGTCTTGCATTTGTAATCTTGACCTTTCACAACCCACATCTTCTTTCTACCTCTAACATAGACAATTCTACAAGGACAATAATTAGTCGTATGCCCTTTCTTGTTGCACCAACCACAATGTGTAAATGGTGTGCAATAGTTCTTTGGTTGTTTTGAATGAGTATTCAACCTAGCTTGTTGTTGAAAGATTTTAGGAGGTAAGGCCAAGGGATCTAATCCAAGACCACCTTTGTTTAGGCCAATTCTTTGGCGTCCAAGCATGACATCCAAATTGTTTTGACCATCAACAAATTTTTGAAGACATTTTTTCAAATCACAAATCTCAAGTTTTAAATCTTCATTTTGCTTTTCTAAAACCAAAGTTTTGCAAGAGATTTGTTTTGAGCTAGGAGTGTTAGCAATCAATTCAACCAAGTCATTATTCACATGTTTTACGTATAAATGGTTGGAAATGCAATCATTCTTGGCATGCAACTCAATATTTTCCACTCTCAACTTCTCAATTTGCTTATTAGCCTCAAGGAATTTTTTTGATAAAATAATATTTTTCTTAAAAATTTTCTTGGATTCCTCATATAGGCTATCATAAGCATCTTCGAAGCTTTCACTATCACTATCACTACCGGAAGAAGAGCTTACCTCATCATTTGCCATGAAGCACACATTTGCATGTTCGTTCTTCTCAACATCTTCATCACTTGAATCGAAGTCACTCCAAGTTGGAGTATGTTCGGCATTCATTGCTTTTTCCTTCTCTTTGTTCTCTTTCTTGGAGAGTTGTCTCCTTTTAACTCTTTCCCATACATCTCTTCTTTCCTTCTTTTCCCTTTTGTATATGGGACAATCCATTTTCATGTGTCCCGGCTTGTGGCATTTGTAGCAAAGCTTCTCTTCGTTGCTAGCATTTTGTTGCCTTCTCCCACCATTCCTTCTAAACCTCATGAACTTCTTGAAATTTTTTACAATCATTGCAACATCCTCTTCATCAAATTCTTCTTCATCATCGCTTGACTCAAGGTTTGAAGATGAAGCTTTAAGGGCAATTGATGTAGGCTTCTTCTTGACGTCTTCTTGATCAAAGGTCTTGATTTGCATTTCGTACGTCATAAGTGAGCACATCAATTCATCAAGAGGAAAGATATTGAGATTCTTCGATTCTTGAATGGCGGTGATCTTTGCATCCCAAGCTCTTGGTAAGGACCTAATCACTTTTCTTACAAGATCACCATTAGTGAATTCCTTGCCCAATTGCTTCAAAGGGTTTACAATGTTAGTGAAACGAGTATTCATATCCGTAACGGATTCATTTGGAAGCATATGGAATAACTCATAATCTCTAAACAATAACTTCATCTTGGAATCTCTAAGGAGAGAAGTTCCTTCATTAGTAACTTGAAGAGTATCCCAAATACTCTTAGCGGAATTACACATAATGACTCTATTGAGTTCATTAGTGTCTAAAGCACAAACAAGACAATTCTTCGCTCTAGCATTCATACAAATCATCTTTTTATCATGATCACTATACTCCGATTTGGATTTTGGCTCTTCAACCTTGTCAACCACCTTTATCGGAACGTATGGGCCATTCTCAACAATATCCCACATCTCGTAGTCTTGAGACTCTAAGTAGATTTTCATCTTAACTTTCCACACACTATAATTGGTCCCATTAAATAATGGAGGCCTAGTGGTAGAACTACCCTCCATACCCCCAACGTAAGCCATGATCGATTAACTATCTTGGCGTTACCCAATATAACAAGAGCCGAGGCTCTGATACCACTTGAAACCAATAAAACAACCCTAGAGGGGGGTGAATAGGGTTTTTGAAAATTAATGGGGAATTTAAACTAAGCACAATCATAAATCTCAATCAAACCAAGTAATACTTCAATGAAGATGCTAACTAAACAATCTCAAACAATTAAAGAGCAATAAGTAAAGAGATTGAGTTAGAGATACTTGACAAGGAGATTTAAATGGTTCGGCTTGAACTACCCTCAAGCCTACATCCACCTCTTCAAGGAAGTCCCTTGCAAGAGCACTAGAATCCACTAGCAACAATCTTCTTCCGGGTCAAGATCAAAACCCTTACAACACTTGGTGATATCCCCACACCAAGCACAAGCCTTGAATCCACAAAGCTCACCCAAGACTTCACAAACCCAAGCCTTGATCACAATCCTTTTACAAAGATCAATTGTGTACAAAGAAACCTTCTTGAAAGGAAATGAGTACAAATGAAGCTCTAGTACAATAGAGAGATGAGAGAATTGATGACTTGAAGAATGCTCACTCTCAATCAAAGAATTGCTCACAAAGATGCTCTTTTTAATGATGTAAAATCATGAAGATGAAGAGAGAAAAGTTTAATCTATGAGCCTTGATGTTTCTCTAATGAATGGAGGCTTAGAATGTGGTTTTCATGGTGCATGATGAAGCCCCAAATCATTTATATAGAGAGCAAATGAAATAGAGCTGTTAGAGGCAAAATATGGGCAAAACTGCCATTGCAGTCGACTGTATTCCCAATGCAGTCGACTGTAATCCCTCTAAAATAGCCGTTGGAGTTTTGTCCTCGAAAATAGCCGTTGGAACTGAATTTTGACCAATGCAGTCGACTGCATTGGAATGCAGTCGACTGGATTCAAATACAGTCGACTGTATTACCCTACTGCCTATCAGCTGCCTCACGGAACCCCCTTTCCTATTTTGGGCATAACTTTCTCTAGAAAAATCGGATTGAGGTGCCGTTTTTTGCGTTGGAAAGCTAATGAAAAGTTTTATCAAGATATGAAAAGATTGGCACCAAAATAGTTTTTGAGAAAATCTGAGTGAGCTCCAAAGTTCACTCATTTTTAAGAACCACACTTGTGTGAAAGGTTATGAACTCACATGCAATGCACAAGGTGTCCTAAGGTCTTTTTAGGTCATAGTCATCAATCCAACCATCAAACCAAGACTAGTTACATAATAGTAAAGACCAATCATAATCATAGTAACTTAGCCTTTGCATTCTTTCTTGCTCTTTGACATAGGACTTGATGAAGCTTCCATAGTATGTCCACTATAACTTTAAGCTTCTTTGGCTTCAATCCATCTATCCAACTTCTCAAATGTGTCTTCATGAGTGTCATGTATATATCTACTAAGAATCCACTCAAAACACACATTAGAACATAAGCAATGTGTAGTTATCATCAAAACAAGATGTAAGCCTAGGTTATCCAACCATAGGGCTAACAATCTCCCCCTTTTGATGATGACAAACATTGATTCTATATAAGGTAAGATGTATCATATGATAGTCAATTAAGCATAACAATCTCACTTAGAACATTCAATAATCTCTAGTATACTCAAGACATGTCAATCTATCTCATTTAGCGATTAAGCTTGTAGCTAGCTTCCCTAGCTAAAACAAGATATGCTCTTCCTCTAATGTTCTCTCAAGACACACAATCACATAGCATATAGAATCAAGATTATTTCTCCCCCTTTGTCATCAACAAAGAGACAAGGGTATGCATGTGTGAAGAGATAACTATAAGCAAGATAATAGCGTGAAGTGCATATAACTCATGAACTTATAGGATGACATCAAGAGTTCTTTCATGATCGAAAGAAAGATATTCAATTTAGCTCAATAATCTTGTTTACTTTATGCATATTTCAAGAGTAACAAGATATTATATGATTCAAGCATGTAAGCTCCCCCTATCAAGTTATCTTATGCATATTCCATCATAATGTATGCTCCCCCTCAATTAATGCGTGCCAACAATATCCAACGAACACAACTAAATGTCTAACCAAGTCATGCTCCCTTTTTGGCATTACCAAACGGGGTGTGTGTAGGAATAGCATTGTGAAGCATTAAGAAGACGAAATCTCAACGTGAAATTTTCACAATGCGAATAATGGTCATCAACAATCAATATTTTCAATATAAGTGCAAGAGGACCATTCATCAGCAAGGTTCACATTAATTCTCAACAAGCAAGCTATTTATATCATGAGAAATAAGTATGACAATTTAAGCATGCTTCATGACATATAAGTTTAGTGTATTGCACAATGTTGAATAGAGCCAAGTTTTACCCTCTTGATGAATTACCAAGGAATTGAGCTCATGAGTGTTCATTCTTGAATCCATTTTCTTGACAAGCTTTGAGGCTCTCCTCATTTTAAGTAGCATATCCAATCTTGGAATGCTTACTCCCCCTTAAGATTTAACTTGTTGCTCCTCCTTCTCAAAATTTTCTTGGAGCCTTCTCCTTGTTGCTATTTGCCTTTGATTTGAATAACCTACAATCACAATTTAGGTCTAACTTTTGGTACCCACATTTTCTTGGGTCCATGGGTGTTAGTCTTGCATTTGTAATCTTGACCTTTCACAACCCACATCTTCTTTCTACCTCTAACATAGACAATTCTACAAGGACAATAATTAGTCGTATGCCCTTTCTTGTTGCACCAACCACAATGTGTAAATGGTGTGCAATAGTTCTTTGGTTGTTTTGAATGAGTATTCAACCTAGCTTGTTGTTGAAAGATTTTAGGAGGTAAGGCCAAGGGATCTAATCCAAGACCACCTTTGTTTAGGCCAATTCTTTGGCGTCCAAGCATGACATCCAAATTGTTTTGACCATCAACAAATTTTTGAAGACATTTTTTCAAATCACAAATCTCAAGTTTTAAATCTTCATTTTGCTTTTCTAAAACCAAAGTTTTGCAAGAGATTTGTTTTGAGCTAGGAGTGTTAGCAATCAATTCAACCAAGTCATTATTCACATGTTTTACGTATAAATGGTTGGAAATGCAATCATTCTTGGCATGCAACTCAATATTTTCCACTCTCAACTTCTCAATTTGCTTATTAGCCTCAAGGAATTTTTTTGATAAAATAATATTTTTCTTAAAAATTTTCTTGGATTCCTCATATAGGCTATCATAAGCATCTTCGAAGCTTTCACTATCACTATCACTACCGGAAGAAGAGCTTACCTCATCATTTGCCATGAAGCACACATTTGCATGTTCGTTCTTCTCAACATCTTCATCACTTGAATCGAAGTCACTCCAAGTTGGAGTATGTTCGGCATTCATTGCTTTTTCCTTCTCTTTGTTCTCTTTCTTGGAGAGTTGTCTCCTTTTAACTCTTTCCCATACATCTCTTCTTTCCTTCTTTTCCCTTTTGTATATGGGACAATCCATTTTCATGTGTCCCGGCTTGTGGCATTTGTAGCAAAGCTTCTCTTCGTTGCTAGCATTTTGTTGCCTTCTCCCACCATTCCTTCTAAACCTCATGAACTTCTTGAAATTTTTTACAATCATTGCAACATCCTCTTCATCAAATTCTTCTTCATCATCGCTTGACTCAAGGTTTGAAGATGAAGCTTTAAGGGCAATTGATGTAGGCTTCTTCTTGACGTCTTCTTGATCAAAGGTCTTGATTTGCATTTCGTACGTCATAAGTGAGCACATCAATTCATCAAGAGGAAAGATATTGAGATTCTTCGATTCTTGAATGGCGGTGATCTTTGCATCCCAAGCTCTTGGTAAGGACCTAATCACTTTTCTTACAAGATCACCATTAGTGAATTCCTTGCCCAATTGCTTCAAAGGGTTTACAATGTTAGTGAAACGAGTATTCATATCCGTAACGGATTCATTTGGAAGCATATGGAATAACTCATAATCTCTAAACAATAACTTCATCTTGGAATCTCTAAGGAGAGAAGTTCCTTCATGAGTAACTTGAAGAGTATCCCAAATACTCTTAGCGGAATTACACATAATGACTCTATTGAGTTCATTAGTGTCTAAAGCACAAACAAGACAATTCTTCGCTCTAGCATTCATACAAATCATCTTTTTATCATGATCACTATACTCCGATTTGGATTTTGGCTCTTCAACCTTGTCAACCACCTTTATCGGAACGTATGGGCCATTCTCAACAATATCCCACATCTCGTAGTCTTGAGACTCTAAGTAGATTTTCATCTTAACTTTCCACACACTATAATTGGTCCCATTAAATAATGGAGGCCTAGTGGTAGAACTACCCTCCATACCCCCAACGTAAGCCATGATCGATTAACTCTCTTGGCGTTACCCAATATAACAAGAGCCGAGGCTCTGATACCACTTGAAACCAATAAAACAACCCTAGAGGGGGGTGAATAGGGTTTTTGAAAATTAATGGGGAATTTAAACTAAGCACAATCATAAATCTCAATCAAACCAAGTAATACTTCAATGAAGATGCTAACTAAACAATCTCAAACAATTAAAGAGCAATAAGTAAAGAGATTGAGTTAGAGATACTTGACAAGGAGATTTAAATGGTTCGGCTTGAACTACCCTCAAGCCTACATCCACCTCTTCAAGGAAGTCCCTTGCAAGAGCACTAGAATCCACTAGCAACAATCTTCTTCCGGGTCAAGATCAAAACCCTTACAACACTTGGTGATATCCCCACACCAAGCACAAGCCTTGAATCCACAAAGCTCACCCAAGACTTGACAAACCCAAGCCTTGATCACAATCCTTTTACAAAGATCAATTGTGTACAAAGAAACCTTCTTGAAAGGAAATGAGTACAAATGAAGCTCTAGTACAATAGAGAGATGAGAGAATTGATGACTTGAAGAATGCTCACTCTCAATCAAAGAATTGCTCACAAAGATGCTCTTTTTAATGATGTAAAATCATGAAGATGAAGAGAGAAAAGTTTAATCTATGAGCCTTGATGTTTCTCTAATGAATGGAGGCTTAGAATGTGGTTTTCATGGTGCATGATGAAGCCCCAAATCATTTATATAGAGAGCAAATGAAATAGAGCTGTTAGAGGCAAAATATGGGCAAAACTGCCATTGCAGTCGACTGTATTCCCAATGCAGTCGACTGTAATCCCTCTAAAATAGCCGTTGGAGTTTTGTCCTCGAAAATAGCCGTTGGAACTGAATTTTGACCAATGCAGTCGACTGCATTGGAATGCAGTCGACTGGATTCAAATACAGTCGACTGTATTACCCTACTGCCTATCAGCTGCCTCACGGAACCCCCTTTCCTATTTTGGGCATAACTTTCTCTAGAAAAATCGGATTGAGGTGCCGTTTTTTGCGTTGGAAAGCTAATGAAAAGTTTTATCAAGATATGAAAAGATTGGCACCAAAATAGTTTTTGAGAAAATCTGAGTGAGCTCCAAAGTTCACTCATTTTTAAGAACCACACTTGTGTGAAAGGTTATGAACTCACATGCAATGCACAAGGTGTCCTAAGGTCTTTTTAGGTCATAGTCATCAATCCAACCATCAAACCAAGACTAGTTACATAATAGTAAAGACCAATCATAATCATAGTAACTTAGCCTTTGCATTCTTTCTTGCTCTTTGACATAGGACTTGATGAAGCTTCCATAGTATGTCCACTATAACTTTAAGCTTCTTTGGCTTCAATCCATCTATCCAACTTCTCAAATGTGTCTTCATGAGTGTCATGTATATATCTACTAAGAATCCACTCAAAACACACATTAGAACATAAGCAATGTGTAGTTATCATCAAAACAAGATGTAAGCCTAGGTTATCCAACCATAGGGCTAACAATCTCCCCCTTTTTGATGATGACAAACATTGATTCTATATAAGGTAAGATGTATCATATGATAGTCAATTAAGCATAACAATCTCACTTAGAACATTCAATAATCTCTAGTATACTCAAGACATGTCAATCTATCTCATTTAGCGATTAAGCTTGTAGCTAGCTTCCCTAGCTAAAACAAGATATGCTCTTCCTCTAATGTTCTCTCAAGACACACAATCACATAGCATATAGAATCAAGATTATTTCTCCCCCTTTGTCATCAACAAAGAGACAAGGGTATGCATGTGTGAAGAGATAACTATAAGCAAGATAATAGCGTGAAGTGCATATAACTCATGAACTTATAGGATGACATCAAGAGTTCTTTCATGATCGAAAGAAAGATATTCAATTTAGCTCAATAATCTTGTTTACTTTATGCATATTTCAAGAGTAACAAGATATTATATGATTCAAGCATGTAAGCTCCCCCTATCAAGTTATCTTATGCATATTCCATCATAATGTATGCTCCCCCTCAATTAATGCGTGCCAACAATATCCAACGAACACAACTAAATGTCTAACCAAGTCATGCTCCCTTTTTGGCATTACCAAACGGGGTGTGTGTAGGAATAGCATTGTGAAGCATTAAGAAGACGAAATCTCAACGTGAAATTTTCACAATGCGAATAATGGTCATCAACAATCAATATTTTCAATATAAGTGCAAGAGGACCATTCATCAGCAAGGTTCACATTAATTCTCAACAAGCAAGCTATTTATATCATGAGAAATAAGTATGACAATTTAAGCATGCTTCATGACATATAAGTTTAGTGTATTGCACAATGTTGAATAGAGCCAAGTTTTACCCTCTTGATGAATTACCAAGGAATTGAGCTCATGAGTGTTCATTCTTGAATCCATTTTCTTGACAAGCTTTGAGGCTCTCCTCATTTTAAGTAGCATATCCAATCTTGGAATGCTTACTCCCCCTTAAGATTTAACTTGTTGCTCATCCTTCTCAAAATTTTCTTGGAGCCTTCTCCTTGTTGCTATTTGCCTTTGATTTGAATAACCTACAATCACAATTTAGGTCTAACTTTTGGTACCCACATTTTCTTGGGTCCATGGGTGTTAGTCTTGCATTTGTAATCTTGACCTTTCACAACCCACATCTTCTTTCTACCTCTAACATAGACAATTCTACAAGGACAATAATTAGTCGTATGCCCTTTCTTGTTGCACCAACCACAATGTGTAAATGGTGTGCAATAGTTCTTTGGTTGTTTTGAATGAGTATTCAACCTAGCTTGTTGTTGAAAGATTTTAGGAGGTAAGGCCAAGGGATCTAATCCAAGACCACCTTTGTTTAGGCCAATTCTTTGGCGTCCAAGCATGACATCCAAATTGTTTTGACCATCAACAAATTTTTGAAGACATTTTTTCAAATCACAAATCTCAAGTTTTAAATCTTCATTTTGCTTTTCTAAAACCAAAGTTTTGCAAGAGATTTGTTTTGAGCTAGGAGTGTTAGCAATCAATTCAACCAAGTCATTATTCACATGTTTTACGTATAAATGGTTGGAAATGCAATCATTCTTGGCATGCAACTCAATATTTTCCACTCTCAACTTCTCAATTTGCTTATTAGCCTCAAGGAATTTTTTTGATAAAATAATATTTTTCTTAAAAATTTTCTTGGATTCCTCATATAGGCTATCATAAGCATCTTCGAAGCTTTCACTATCACTATCACTACCGGAAGAAGAGCTTACCTCATCATTTGCCATGAAGCACACATTTGCATGTTCGTTCTTCTCAACATCTTCATCACTTGAATCGAAGTCACTCCAAGTTGGAGTATGTTCGGCATTCATTGCTTTTTCCTTCTCTTTGTTCTCTTTCTTGGAGAGTTGTCTCCTTTTAACTCTTTCCCATACATCTCTTCTTTCCTTCTTTTCCCTTTTGTATATGGGACAATCCATTTTCATGTGTCCCGGCTTGTGGCATTT